>PVIR01031775.1:0-19284 GCA_004026965.1 Petromus typicus
GCTATGTACATGGCTCTGTATGTATCTAAATATTAAAACAGAAGTACTTTCACTTGCTTAAAATAAGTAAAACCTTTGAAGTCATAGGTATAGGCAAAGACTTTTGAACAGAGCCCAAGTTGTACAAGAAATAACATCAAGAATGAGCAGATGAGTTTATGTCAAATGAAAAAGCTTCTGTCCTGAATAATCAGAGAAATCCTACAGAAGAGAAAAATATTTTTCCAATTATACTCTGGATCCAGGATTGATATCTAGACTATATTAACAACTCAAAATAATGAAACCTCCCAAATAAAAGATCCAGTGGAAAAAATGGGCCAATGAAATGATTAGATACTTCTCAGAACTAATTTTGTAGATTACTTCTGTAATCCTTCATAGTTAGCATAGCTGAAATTGTGGAGAAGTGACTCTTGACTAGACAAACTTTTTAAAGTAAATCCTCACTGCGGAAAGTACATAAAAAACTATCAATTCATATTTTTCCTCATTTATAATTGAGAGATGAGTCTTTTAAAATGAACTTGGAATCAAATTTAGCAGGTAAAGTATATCCCAATTGAGTTAAAAACATAAATTATCTCTGAAAGTGTGTGAGTTATGCCGGTTGATAGAAATAAAATGTACTCGCATTTCCTTTGGCCTTTTAAAAAATTGTTTTCCTGTCAGAAGGAACACAATTTTTTTATAGTTCCAAAATAATTTCCTCTATCCTATGTGCTGTTACATTGCACCATTATCTTAACTGCTATTATGAGTCTATTATTTGTAATTTTTCACCTAGAACAAACAGAAAGTATGTATGTTAGTAGGCCACAGGAAGAAAGAAAGTCTTTTCTTAACAAAGACTTCCTACATAAAGAGAAAGTTGAGAATGTTTTGTTCGGCTAACAGGGAGTGTCATCAAGGGAGAATCAGTTGATCTGCTTGGAAGTAGAGGGAGGTGTATACACAGCACTGCAAACAGTCATCTGCTTTCACTCTTCATGTAGTGAGAGCTCATGGCAGACTCACTGCACAGCTTTCAAAGTTCCAAGAAACAGTACAGGTCCATCTGTTCAAAAGATTCATTTCCAGTTGAGATCTTCATTTGCACAGCACTGAAAACTCAAAGCCATTGGCAGATGTTGTATTTGTGGTAAGCGCTCGCTAGTTCTACATTCTAACATAATGATTAGATCTTAGGAAAAATGAAGAAAAGTTAAGTCTTGAGAGAAATGAAGTCTACAGAATTCTTATGCCTCACTTGAGTTTTGATGATCAGGAAATATTTTATTCCATTTGGAAGTAGTGCTTCTTAAGGAAAACTTTAGCAGCAAGGACCTAATATGAAATTAGAAAAAAGTTCATCGAGTCCAGCTGACTCTCCTGGCAGCTAAAATCAGAGGTGTTTTGGGTGATACCCCGAATTTTTAATTGTAAGTCTTGCAGCTATGACACTGGAATAAACCTTGGATTTTCTGACTAGCAGAATAAGACTGCCTCTACTCCATCGTAGCTAGAATTGAGATTCTCTTTAGGAGCCCAGTAGAGTAGTATGCCAAGTCCAGAGTCTCCCAATCTCCTTCCACCCTGGGACTCACACTGAGTTACAACTAAATATGTTCAGTTGGCTACAGAATCTTTTCTGTTGTTTGAAATGTTTATCTTTTCACTCACCTCAGGCTATTAAGATTTTCTAGTATTTATTGAACAGACTACTGAGACAAGTCCAAGGTCGTTTGGTAGAAAGCCAAAACCTTGCTAAAATATTTTTTAAAATAGCCTTTAATACACCAAAGTATTCAGGGGAATCTAGCATTATAAGTTCATTGGAGGAAAAATTAAACTTGGTATGAGATGCAGCAATCATTGGGGCCATAGAAGTCAACTCTATCACCAGAAAAGTAAAATATAGGCTTAATATTTTATATATGTGAATGTATTTATGAAGCTGGTTCACATGTACTTGTGTTACAGTGTTCACCTGTACCTGAGAAGTGTATGGTTAGCTTGCTTGTGCATGAATGCCTCACATAAAAAAAGTTTTTATTTTGTAATACCTCATGATGTGAGCTGCTCAGAGATAAGATAAATCTATTCATCTACAGTTACGACTAACTCAACAGTAGCTTTTCTCCGGTTTAAATGAGAGGAACTGCTATTTTAGAGTAACGATGCTTTAATCGCACATTTAGTACACAAAGAATGAAGCAAAAGCTTAATTCCTGTACTTGTAAGAGCTACATTAAAAAAATACATTAGTGATGAAGCAGCAATTATATTCCAAGAAAGGAAAAGTTCATTCAAATAAACATGTAAGATCATGAAAGAATTCTATTCTTACTCTTACCTTGATTAGATTAGATAAGTTAAATTCATTGGGACGTTAGTTTGAAATTGTGTCTAATAGCATTGCTATTAAGCAGCTACATTATAAACATTGGGCCCTGACTGCATTAAAACCTGCTGTCTCCTCTTAGAAATATCACCACATTTCCTTGTTTTCTAGATGTTTAAATAAAGAATATTTATTTATCCTAAAACATTTCCCTAATAACATGGACATTTTAGTGATAATTGAACTCTTTTTAAATGAAATTGACTGCAAGCTCATACTGTCTTCTCTTTGTATGTGACTCATTTTATATTGTCAGGAATATGAATGTTGTTCAACAGTTTCTCATAACAAGATTTTAATGACTATATTAGAAAAGCAATTCTTATTTTATAAATTGAGTTAATGCAAAATCATAATGATGCCATAGAGATTTTATAGTGATTTTAAAGTACAGTAGATCATGCAAAGTAAGGCCGGGGATGTAGATAGTGGTGTCATGCCTGTTTGGCAAGTACAAGGTCCTGAGATCAACTCCTGGTACTGGAAATAAAAGACAAAGTAATTGGGATACAAGATAAAAATTAATTAAAGAAGAACACAAAATTAATAAGAATAAGAAAATTTGGCCTTCCTCTAGCCAATTGCAGAGCAGAAACCCAGGAAAACTCCAGGTAAACTAAACTTTAGGTAAACAGAGGCCACTCTACCCTCAGTGGTGCCATTAGTCACTGGCACCAGGGCTGGCCTCTGCTGCCTCCACACCAAAAGTGCAGCCGATGCTCAGGGCCAATATAGGTAAACAGGGCACCACTGAGTCTGCTGGAACCTCATAAGTGCCACTAGTCACCTGCACCTGGGGCTGGAGACTGCTGGCCTTGGCTGCTCAGTGTTTTTCAACCAAGGTGAACTGACTCCTCTGATTCTGTTTGAGTGCCTTCCATGGTGTGGCAGAACTAAGATTGTTTAGGGCTCATTGCAGACGCAAGAAGAACAATCCAGGACATACTGATATCTGAAGGGCCCTAAATATTAAGAAGAAAGAGATTTGCCACAAACAGAAACACACAACAGAGCAGGTATAAAGCCAAAAAGAACAGCAGTGACAAAGGTTTAAAGATGAGGGAAAATTCAACAGTCTCACATGCAAAGATGTTTACTCCTAAGGCATTATAGGGAGAAGGGAAATGGAGAAATCTGAAGCTCAATACCAGGACTCTGAGATGGTAACCAAAGCAGATCTAGTAAAAGGGAAGTCAGAATTGACCTCTGAGATGAAAACAGAGATACTGTGCATAGTTAACAATATGATTAGTAAAGCTAAAGAGGAAATCAGAAGTTGATAGAATCTGAGAAAGCAAAAGCAATGGAACCTTTTAAAAAGCTACAAGTAGAGGTCCAGGTAATCAAGAAAGAAAATGAAAGTTTGGACAGTAGAATGAATATGGTAGAAGACTGAACTTCAGACCTAGAAGATAGGATTGCAGCCAAAGAACAGGAAAGGAATAATTTATGGAAAATGGCAAGATCATGAGAAATCAATCCAACAACTCCTAGATGATTCAAAGAGGAATAACAAGATTGATTAGAGTCATTGAGGAAGCAGGAGACAATACAAAAGACTTTTTAAAAAAAAATCTGTTCATAGAAACAATGGCAGAAAACTACAGGTAAAGGAAAAGAACTGGACATACAAATATATGAAGTATACAGAATTCCAAGTGGCTGTGACATGAAAAAATCTACACATATGCATATAATTATGAAGGTTACAGACATTCATAAAAAGAATGAAATATTCAAAGCAGCCAGAGATAAGAAAACAATTACATACCAAAGAAGCCCATCAGGATCACAACAGACTTTTCAACCAAAATATTTAATGCAAGAATAGCCTGGAGAGAAGCCTTTCAGGCCTTGGAGGAAAACAGCTTCCATCCCAGATTGATGTATCCTGCAAGATTATCCTTCAAAAGAGAAGGGGGGAAATAAGATACTTCCATGACAAAGAACAACTGAAAAAATTCAAAAATAAAAAACTTACACTCCAAAGCATTCTAAAGACTATCTGGGAGAAAATAATGAAAGTTACAAACCGGTGAGACCCAACAGAGTCAACCCATCAGGCCAAACAAGGAACTGGTGAGAGGGCTGGGGATTTAGTCCCGGGGGTCCGATGCCCGCCTTGCAAGCACAAGGTCCTGGGTTTGATCTCTGTTACCCACATGCAACAATGTTGGGCATGATTATGCATGCCCATCAGAAACCAGTACCACATATCACAGGGCCAGGCATGGTGGCTCATGCCTGTAATCCCAGCTCTCCGGAGGCAGAAGCAGGAGGATCTGCTGCCTACAAGAAACACACCTAATTGAGAAAGAAAGCCACAGGCTGAAAGTAAATGGATGGAAAACAATTCTGATGCAACAAGCAACTGCAATAAAGCAGAACTGGCTATCTTATTTGCAGACAAAATAGATTTCAAGCCAAAACTGATAAAGAGAGACAAAGAAGGTCATTATCTTCTTGTACAGGGAAAAATGCAAGAGAAAGAAGTAACAATATTAAATATTTATGCACCTAATTCTAATTCACTCAAATACACACACATACACACACACACACACACACACACACACACACACACAAATTATATATATATATATATATAATTAATGGACATGAAAAGCCAGATAAGCACCAATACAATAATAGTAGGGGACTTTAATACACCGCTGTCACAAAGAGACAGATCAACTGGAGAGAAAATCAAAAAGGAAATACGAGAGCTAAACCAAACTCTTCAACAAATGGACTTAATAGATGCCTACAAAGTATTCCACTCCACAAGTCAGCATTTACATTTTTCTCCACAGTTCATGGATAATTTTCCAAAATAGACCACATGCTAGTTCATAGAACAGGTCTATGTAAATGGAAGGAATTGAAATAATCCCCTGTATAATGTCAGACTATAGTGCCTTGAAATTGGAGTTGAATAGCAAAAAAAGAAATTCCAGAATCCTCACAAATATATTGAAATTCAGCAACACTGCTGACAAATAGTGAGTCACAGAAGAAATTTAATAGCTTTTACAATTAAGTGGTAACCCCAGTACAACTTATAGGAATTTATGGGATACAATGAAAGAAGTTCTACAAGGAAAACTCATAGCAGTGAATGCTTACACCAGGAAACAGAGCAAGCTCAAATAAACAATCTAGTGCTGAATTTCAAGCTACTAGAAGAGATGCAAAACAAATCCAAAGCTTATATTAGGCAAGAAATTATAAGGATCAGAGCAGAAATTAATGCAATGGAGACTAAGAGAATGATACAAAAAAATCAATAATTAAAGAGCTGGTTCGTCAAAAGGGTAAACAAAATCGATAGAAACTTAGCCAACCTTATGAAACATAGGAAAGAAAAGGCTCAAATCCATGCTATTGAGAATAAAAAGGGGGAAATTATCACCAACAACAACGCTGAGATTTCATCTCACCCCACAAAGAATGGCTGCTATTTCAGAGTTAGCCAGCAACAAATGTTGGCAAGGCTGTTGAGAAAAAGAACCCTTCTCTGTTGGTAGGAGTGTAGACTCTAACAACTCCTGTGGAGATCAGTGTAGAAGTTCCTGAAAAAACTAAGATTAAAAGTCCCATTTGACCCTGCTATTCCTCTGCTAAGGATATACACAAAAGAATGAAAAGATTCATACCATAATGACTTATGTGCACCCATGTTTATAGCAGCTCAGTTTGTGATAGCTAAATCTTGGAAACAACCCAAATGTCCATCAACTGAAGACTGGATAAAGAAGATGTGATTCTTTTATAGAAAGGAGTAGTACTCTGACATAAAAATGATAAGATTGAGTCATTTATATTCAGATGGGTGTATCTTTAGGACATCTTCATAAGTGAAATGAATAGGTCGCAATGTGTAAATATTCTATCTTTTCTTTGATATGAGAAAATGAAGATGTAAATGATATACTACTTATACTATTATATCTATTATAATATATAGTAGATATTAGAAAATCAAAAAAAATATTTAAAAGGAAATGGATTGTAGGGGTAAGTTATGAGGGGAAAATTATGTGATGGTAATAAGAACAAAAGGAAACAAAGCTTATGTACATAGAGGGTGGGAGGTTTTAAGTTGGGTAGGAAAATGGAAAAAAAAGTGAGAATTAAGTTGTGTCATGTACTGGTACAAATTCTCAGTGTTGAATGTGATCATTGTGTGTGTGTATGTAATGTACCAATAAAGATTTGAATTTTAAAAAAAGAATATGAAAATTCACAGGTTTCCATTTCCTTTTGGCATAATTACATCACATTTAGCTTTCCAAGTGTAAAGTACAGTGCTGATTTCCCATTTATACATCCTGCAGGCAATGTGTGATGGCAATTGGCCCTCCAGAAAGACAAAGAAAGGAGTTAGAAAGAATAGAATCATGGGAGAAAACTATAGTAATGTATGCTGAGAAATAATCAAAAGTGAAAATCTCAGGGTTCAATCATTTACATGCCTAAACATGTATACACATTTGAATAATAGTAATTAATATGCATAGTGTATTTTAGAGGCTCAGCACTCTTCTGCACAGCTGATCTCTACTTAGTGTCAACAACTCTATGCTGTAGATACTACATAGTGTTCTTGGTTTACCATATCACCCAGTGAGTCACCTGCAGAACTAGCTATTTACCTCAGGGAGCCAGAGCACCATCTTTTAGCCCTACTTTGTATCAATGTTTTTGGAAAGACTTTGTCTTTTCCAAAACCAGCCCAAACAGTGTCACCTTCTTGATCATGACTTTCGGTATTAACAAGATTATGAGAAGACATAATTACCAAATAAATTCCTATTAGAAACACAACTGACTTCAACTCAATACTTGTAGATAGGAAAGAGATATACCACCTTCACTTTGGAATCCTCCATATCACTTTTTTTTTTTTTTTAGGTTTTGTTTTTTTTTTTTGAGACAGGGTTTCACTTTTGTAGTTCAGGCTGGCCCTGAGCTCAGCCTCAAACTAACATCACAGCAATCCTTCTGCCTCTCTCTCCCGAGTTCTGGGATTACAGATGTGAGCCACCACTCCTGGCACTGTGCTGTGTGGTACTGGTTGCTGCTGGGGTGAGTCTCCACACCCAGTATTGTTATGTGGTTATCGGGGATCGAACCGGGCCCACTGAGCCAAATCCCCGGCCCTCCATATCAGTTTTGATATTTGACTTAGTTATTACTATTGCTACTCCTTGCTAATATTTAAAAGGCATTTGCTGGCACAAATATTTGATGAAGATTATTTGATTTAAGCAAGTGGCAAATGTATGAGATAAGGTAGTAATGTCATCCTCTTATTGAATATGAAACCACTAAAGCTTAGAGGCTTAAATAATTTATTCAATTCCTCATTGTTAGAAAGTGTTTAAACTGAGATTTGAAACCAGATCATCTACATACAGAGCTCAGGGTATTTATCATTATGCTTAGCAGCATAATATATTATCTACCCCAAAAATATATTGAGAAATTGAACAGGAAGAAAAGAATTTTAAATTTTTAAGAATTTTGCAAAAATACATTCTGTGTTTGGGCAAAGATTGGCCTTTGAATTTATCTCCAGCTTTCTAATATTTACTATCTTGAAGACAGAAAGAAGACATTTCATGATGTTCAAAACATAAAATGGAATTGTGTAAAATAATTGACTGCTCTAAATTTCAAATTTAATATATGTGGCATTTACCTGGTTTTATTTTCCCAATCTAAACTAATATAATTTAAGACATTATATTAGCAGGAGTTTCTGAAAAGTCTAATCAAGCCCCTATAATAGATTTATTGGCCAAGTATAGGTGGATATTTCGGTCTTAAAATATTTGTACTTCTATTTTAATGTTAGAAGATTAGCTTCTACTTCCAGATGGTTGTCAGAATACCTTCTGCTTGTAACTGGAGAAGCAATTCTTCTCACTGCTGCATTTGCGTGCATTCAACAGTCCAGTAACTTCAGGTACCACACTAGTGTAACATTTACAGATACGATTGACAGAGAAGAGCAGTTGTATACAACACTGCCTTGGAAAGGCAAATTCACTATGGTGGTGATCATAGCATATGAAGATCGAGGCATAACCATCAGTTATAGGACCGTTTCTATCTCTCATGCAGTATTTTATATCTGTTGTCCTCAGAAGAAAGAGGGTGTGGTGTGCACATGCATGGCAGCAGCTGCTTTTTTCCATCTTGTATTGATTGTATTATAATCTTCTGACTTCCACTGCTGAAAATTTGATAAATATCCTCATTAGCAAGTAGAACTTTTACTGTTTTCCCTCTTCTTAAATAACATGGCTTGAGTACGAACAGTGTTTAAGTTTAAAAAACATATTGCAAAAATTAGTGTAATAAAAACTAGCTTTACCATTTGTCAGATTTCATAAATAGGACTTAAGCAACTCTAACATACCATGATGTGACAGTTTATGATCATCTCAGGGTAGTGTGTCACTTAGTTTCTACACTACTCCCAGCATTCTGAGATTTCAATTATAGTTGCTTTGACTTATTGTTGAAAAAGCATGTAAGTCATTATAAGGTTGATTTTTTTAGTTAACGTTATATAATAATTTCATGTAGAAGTGTTATTTGGATCTAGTATCTTATGTAGCTTAAATTGGTGATAATGTACTTATGTGCAGATTCATTTCATTTCTATATTTTTAAATGTTAAAATACATTTTATGTATGATAAATAATATTTCCCAGATAATTTTGAGTTTCAACTTCTCTCTGTACAGATCTGGACACTGGCAGTGAGAGTGCCCTGTGTGGGGTTTCTGCATGTTCGTGTTTATACTGTGTTCGGACGGCGTGTCATTACATAGCTTTTGTTTGAGTTCTTTCAGAAAAATCCTCTAACAATTGAATGTTTTATTTGATCCTTTTATTCCATATTTAGGGGCTGTCTTGTTCAAGATTTATGCATTAAAATATCCCAGAAATAAAAACTTTTATTTCCTAGCCCAGTCTGCACAAAGCTAAATGTTTTCATAATCATTGTAATACTTTATCTTCATAGAAATCTTGAATGTATTGAGATTGTATCATTTTACATATGAGAAAACTGATTTTGTCAGAAATCGCAGATCACATACACGATTGTAAATGGTGTGGCCGCACTGTCTAAATCCAGAGTCCTGTAAAATGAACCATAATATGTCCTCTGATCAGAAGCACCGAGTTAAAAGAACCCAAACTGGAAAAAGGTTTTACTTTTTTTTTTGACATTAGAAATGATTTAATATTCTCCTCTTCACCTCTTGACACATGGTAGGGTATCTTTAGGATTAACAATCTAGGAATGATGTGTACAGTTTGAGCATGAGTAAAAATAGCATTAATTATTCTTCAGTTCATGCTTATTAAACAATTACTTCCTTTAGTTAGATAAAAATTTAATTTTCTTAGCAACTAATTTAGCTAATAGCAACATAGCATCATGGAACTGTACATTTATGACATTCCTGTATTCTGGAAGACAGGGCTTATGTATTTATGTATGTTTATATGTTCATGTGAAGGAATGCATGTAAGGGTGTGTGTGATTGTAGAGAGTTAGGAAAACTTGTAGAGTTACCTAAGCTATGATATTACACTATAAATTTTGCTATTTATAAAATTATGTAAAACAAATATATAATTAGATGATAGTATCTCTTCTTGTACTTATATAAAACAACAAGGTGAAGTAGTTAGTGTGAAATGAAGATGCAGTGATGATCTTGGCATACTCATGAGTAGACTGCAGGTCTACTGGTGCAGGCTGTGAGTCAGGAGGACAGGCCGCTCAGCTACTAGAAGCCCCTCACCCAGATCTCCAGGTCAGTTCCACCATGTTATACCAGAGGCCCACATTAACTGTTTTCTCTTTCTCATTCTCCTCCCCTGCCCCTTCTGTTATTTCAGAGCTAGTTTTTTTTTTTTAATTATCTTTATTGGTACATTAAATATACACATCATGATTGCACTCCATAATGGGGATTTGTACCAGTATAAGACACAACTTAATTCTCATTTTTTCCCATAGCCCCACCCACCCTACCACCCCCCCATATATATAAAATTTGTTTCCTTACTTTTTTGTTACAATCTTCAGAGCTAGTTTTGAAACACAGTCCCCAAACAACATTTCAGATTGTTTTCTATAAAGAAGAGAAATTTCAGAAAAAGTAGGTGAATTCCACCAGTGAAAATCAAAGATCATGTTCTATCAAATCTATGGAGAAAAGTTACTGCAAAATAATGTTTCCATCTTTTCCATAATAATCAACCTTTGCCATCAGTAATTTGTGACATGATATCTGTAGTAAAGAAGAGAAAAAAATTGATGGTTATAAAAGAGGAAACAGAGCTTATATATGTGGGGATAAGGGGCTACAGAGTGGGCAAAGAATGGGGGAAAAATGAAAATCATGGTGTGTTATGGACAGGTATAACTTCTCAATGTTGAATGTGATCATAACATGTATATAAAATATACCAATAAAATCAATTTTTAATAAGAGAAATTGTAATATTACTTTATCACTGTAATACATGGATCCTCAGATGGGGAGCTTTTTGTATAACTTGTGATTAATTACTACTGAATGGCATTATCCTGATTTCAGACTCTCTATAGGTCAGGAGGTCCATAATGTGTTTGTAACTTTGAGCCCTTTTCCACGGTTCCTCTGTGCTTGGGAGTAAGATGCTTGACAAGCACAGGCCAGGTTCCTTCTTTGGGAAACTAGTTGGCCAGAGGCAGAAGCAAGATCTCTGCCTCCATGCATGAAAAATATTTTTAGATTTTTGTCTCTCCTTTTTGCATATAATGTGAGACTAGCTATGGCAAGGCAAAATTTACTGATTTATTTGTGTTTGAGACAGATTCTCACCATGTGATTCAGACTAGCCTTAAACTACATATGTAGCCGAGGCTGCTCTCAAGCTGTCCACAATCCTCCTGCCTCAGCTTCCCAGGTGCTAAGATTATAGGCATCCAACACCACACCAGGAAACAAGGCAAAATTTAGAGCTAACCTATGATGCAGTTTATTTTCTCCATTTCAAATTTGATTAGAAACTAAATACAAGCAACAAACAAGTCTTTTGTAAATATTTTACAAAGAACAAATAAGTGTTACTTAATGGAATACACCCAAAGTGTCCACAATAATTTTGAAATTTACTTTTTGCTAGAAAATAACTGTTTTAGAATTTTCTCCAAATACACAGGCTGTCATTTGAATAGAATGAGAATTGTATTGATACAGCAGGAATTTCTCTGTCTCCATCTCTTTCTCTATCCCATATGTGTTTCCTCTTTGTCTATCTGGTTATGCTATGCATATTGAAAGGATATATGTTAAAAACTCTAGTATTCTTTTTTCCTAAGTACAAATATTCTTTGGACTGTAGTTTGAAGTTACTGTTGAATCTTCCTAATATGTAAAATATCATTAGTTGTAATATTTGAATCAATTTTATGATTATGGACACCTCTAAAATTGGTGAATCATTGTACTTTTCCTCATTTTCCCCTCTATTTATTTTTTGTCTTTACAAATAGTTAATTTTCCAGTGTACAATGAAGTGAAAAAAAGGTACTCAATTTTTAAATTATTTTATGAATGAATATTATAGAACTAATACTAAAGATTGTCTTGAGAAAAACCCTCCTTACATTTCAATGAACAAAGGTAATTCTTTGGTAAGTCCTAGTATGATGTACTCATGCACAGTCTTTGGGTTATTTCTGCCAAGTTTATGCAGTGGACGGGGATCACAGAATCATGTTCTGGGCTCAAGATGTCCTTGTCAGTGATCCTTCTAGTCATAGCTGGAGTAATTACGTGAATAGCTCTGGACATATTGTGAAATAACAAAGATTTGATACAGTTTTATTTATTGGAAACACTTGAATCTGCTAGTCCTTTAAAATGCAGCAATGGATTTGCTATTAGCGAGGACCAGTTCTCTCTTAATTGCTAATGGTGTTTAAAGAATGGAGATATACTATGAAATATTGACTGCGTGTTCTCCTTTGTCTGTAGGTAACCCATTAACCAAGGATAAATCAAGTGATCCTCCAGGCTGACTACATTGAACATATGCATAGAAACTTAACTCCTGAGGTGATCTTGAAGATTTTTATACTGCTCAGAAGAGGCACTCCAAAGCCTATTCCTAAGAGATTGTATGGCTCCTTAGCAGCCTCTTCTTGAGATCAAGACTTTTCAAAGGGAGACATGAACTTCGCTGTCATAAAGACTTCATCAGATTGGAATCGTGCTCGATTTGTAAAGTGGCTAAGGAAATTTGAAGTCACTGCAGAGCCTGTGGACAGTTGCTGTTTTCAGGGTGACGTCAGAGACGATCACCTGATGGGTTCCTGGTTCCAAGCTGTGACTACTTTTCTTGTTTCTGAAACCTGTCTCCAAGTGCACTGTCCCTCTGTCATGGATGTGTTCCTGGGTTTTTTGTTCATTGGCTAGTGAGACGACAGGAGGCTTTGAAAACTTTTCCTTTGCGAATTTCTCTGGCATGGCATACACTGAGACAATTTTGTTTGTCTCCTAAACTTGGAGCTCTGAAAGCCTACTGTTTTAACATCTTAAAGTTGCTTTTGTTAAAGGAATGGAAGTATATATCCATTGCTAATAATTATTGTTGGCAAGTAATAGTAATCTGAATACACCAATCATATAAGAATGTATAGACAAGCTGACATGTTTCCCCAAGGCTAACATGCTACTGCAGCTCTCTGTCAGTTAGATAGGTACTAGTTAGAACTGGATCCTGTTTTCATCATATAATAATTTGCACCTCTAGAACACTCTCCCTTTCACTTTGTTTTTCATAAAGTGGGCTTATTTTAAATTTTTTAAAAATGTGTGTTAACTTTTCCCCTTCACAGAAATCAACTGTGAAGAGTAGTCATTAGGTAGTCTTCAGTTCCAAATTGCCAGGGATGCATGTGAACTTCTGATTTCTTAGCTTGAATGTTATTCACTTAGATTTCTTCTAGCATTTCTAAACTATCTTTTCTTTCTGTTTCTTTTGAAAAGACTTATCTCTTGCTTGATCCTGATGACTGTTTGAATGCTTATATATTTGTTCCATCTGTTGATAGAATAAATTGTTCATTTCTCTTTATCATAAATTTATAAATATTTGCTTACAATTGTTCCATTCAAACAATTTCTTAAACCAGTATTTTTTCAACATTTTCATAGCTCTATCTCTGTGGCTTTTGGTTCTACAGGAATGTCTTATCAATATTTAAAGGCCTTAAACATTTGTGTACTTTTTTCTAAGTTCTTACAGAATGTATAATTTTATACTTCATTTTTTTGGTTTCATTTGTGGTGGAGAGTGAGAAGAGTGGAAATCATATCCCCATTCTCTAATAAGACTGTGTAAATCTACGGGTTGGAGGAATGTGAAGGGAGAGATTCTGTATTCCACTGAATTTGGAATAATCAGAAAACTCTTAAAAAGTATCCTGTGAAATTTCCTTCTTGCCAGAGGGAGAATGAAGCTCTCTTACATTTTTAGAACTCTCTGACACAGCCAGTGAAGTATAGGTTGGTTTCTGTGATGGAAGCTCACATGTCCTGAAGATCTTTGGTCTGTTTGTAATGATATACCAAGACTAATGCATTACTCAGACTCTACAAGGAAGTACAATTAAAAGTATAAAATTTGTTGAAAGTTAATTTGTTAAGTGTATTTTTGATGTTGAACTAAAATCTACTGTCCCACAGTATGTGGAAGAAAACTACTTCTTATCTTCCTTTTAATTATGCATAAAACTAATTAGATGGCTCTGAGTGGATTCTGCAATGTTTCAACACTGTGTAATCTTAAGGAAAGGCATAACTGTTGTGCCAGAGTTCCTGCATCATTAGAATCTCTTTCATTTCTTTGAAACAAAGTGGAAAACCATATTATTTTGACATGTGAATTTGTCCTACATTTGTTTGAAATTGTAGATCATGCTTCTCATTTTTTAAACTATGTCCTTTAAAACAACACTGGAAATTCTGTATTATATACAAGTGTAATACATGCTTATCAATAGAAAAATAAATAGAATTTCAAATATACTAATTAGATTATCCCTAGTAGATCAATGTTGTGACTACTCAGAAAAGGTAAATAAAGTTGGGATATAAAATGAACTCTTTAATAAGTACAATTTGGAGAATCTGTTTTCTATTTTTTTTGGGGGGGGAGGAAGAATCTTTTTAAAAATTTTTGTTGGTTCTTGTTTATAATACATGATAATTATATTTGTCATTGGGAGTTGGTATGTGTACAAAACACACTGTAATTTATTTTATGTCTCTCTCCATTTTCTTTTCTCCTGCCTATTTCTGAGAAATAACTCTCTTTTACTGATAGGTAAGTTCATTCATTATGAAAGCAAACCTCTGGATCAATAGAGAAACTTCCGTAAATTCTCTAGGCTTTTTAAAAATAGATCCATGGTAAATTAGACTATTTACATAAGGTTCCAATATTTAATTTGTGTCTTTGCTAGAAAACAATAAAAAAGATACACTTACATTTGTGTTTCTTGCCCAGATCTTAGCTATGAATACAACTGACATTAAGTTTGCAAGTGAAGAATTTATTTTATTATGAAAATTGTTAAAGCATGCAGTTTATTTTTGAAATACATTATAATGGAAATATGCATCAAAATCAAACTATGACTATGATTTCATGTGTAAATTATTTGAAAATGTCTTTAATTTTGAAAGCATTTAAGATTCATAAAAATTTAGCAAAACTAATGTGGATAGTTTTAGTGTGTACTCTTTCCTCTTTTTCTCCAGTGATATCATCTTCCAACGTTGTTGAAACCAGAAAACTGACATTTGTACAATACTTTAAAGTGAATACAGATCATATTCAGATTTCACATGAACTCTCTGTGTGTGTCTGTGTGTATGTCTGAGAGAGAGAGAAAGAGAGAGACAGAGACAAAATTCTTACCTTCTCTGAATATCTATCCATTGTAGTATGTTGGAATACAGATTACAATATAACAGTATCATGTTGGAAAGTATAGCTTGAGTGACTTATTTGTCACAATTATTTTGAAAATCTGTTTTTGGAGTTACTATTGGTTTACTTTTATATATCCTTCTTGCCATAATACCATATAACTTCTAATTTTAACCTCAAATAGTACACACATAATTTCAAAAGAGGTATCAGTTTTAATAGTAGAAAGACATCTGAGAATCTGCCCCTGAGGTTAAAATCAAAAAGTTCATTTCTGTCCTGTATCTTCTACAGCAAAATCTGCTGCACTACACAATGCTCCATAACTTTCAGTGCAACTGTGGATGAAACACATTGACTAATATCACAATAGGCCATTAAGTTATTGAGATTTGAACTTTAAGATTGTATCAGGTTTTGCACTCATAGATGACACATCCATTTACAAGAATAAGATATGCAAAAAAATCAGCTTCTATTCAGCCCTTTCTCACTTTGACTCACTAATTTGAATGGGAAGAATTATAATTATTACCACACAGAAGGCTTGCATGCTTGATGCACAAAAAACCCCAATTAGTTAAATGGAAAACAGTCACAGAATTCAGAACTTTATGAGGCCTACTGCCACAGTGCATGCGAGTAATTGCAGATAATCATAAGACTGAAGCAGAAGGATCACAAGTTTTAGCCCATTCCAGGCAACATGGCCAGATCCTGTTTCAAAATAAAAAATCAACCAGGGATATAGCTCAGTGCAAAGAATATGAAAAAAATCAATTTTTAGTATTGGAAAAAAGAAAAAAAAATGTTATTATCATAAGCTAATTGACTGGAAGATAATGAAGATACTTGCTCTAACGGATCATCTGCTGGGAAACTGAGGTATGGGTGTTTTAGATAGGAGATTAGCAAAGTTTTAGATAGTAAGATTAGTGGAGTCTGTGTAGACATGTGTGACCAAATGATGTATATCTGATCTTATTAACACAGTCACAAGTGTTTTCTTCACATCTCAAGACCAAAGATCATTGTTTCCTTGGGCTATTCTCTCCCTGATTAGTTTATGGTTCCTAACATACTCCTCGGGGGACAGACAAGAAAGGATATTTAGGTCAGGTGCCCTTGATAATCATTAAACCCTCTGTAACGAAGGAAAACCCACTTCACCTGATTACTGCACAAGATGGCTGTCAGTGGAAGTTAAATTGAGAGTGAGCATGAGTTCCAATGCTGGTGCCCAGTTTCACAATATTACTAGACACTGCTCAGAGAAGTGAGTCTTGGAGGAGATTGTGGTTCCCTTACTAACAGTGAAAATTCATGGTGAACAATACTATTTCTTATCAAGGTAAGGGCTTCCTTCCTTCTTGATCCCTTTCATTTTCCTTCTTCTTTCTTTCTATTCATATATAGAATAGATTAGGAAGATATGCACACAGATTTCTTATAGATTTCTTCATCCTTACTTTGACTTGTACTGTGGAACTCACTGTAGATATTACAATCAGCTAGCATTTAACTGCTAGTTGTTGAATTCCTGCTAGGCACAAATACATTTCTTAAGACTGAATTTGGAGATTGGATGAAGCATCTCCTAAAAACAGGTAAACAGATATTTCTTTTCAATATCCTACATGTTCATAGCATTAGGTAAACCAAAGAAAAAGTGAGTGGACAGATTTATAACTGTTTCATGTTTGTTTTGATTTGTCACAGATGTCTTTCTTCAATATACTGTGAGTTATTAAATAGTATGAATTATGCTTTAAACATTTTTTTGTGGAAGGTCCTTCTCTGGTCTGCAAAGCAATTAAACTTAATTGTGCCTTCCAGCTTAAACTTATGTGAGCCACACAGTACACGTCCAAAACCATGTTTTATAAATGTCATCAAATATCTAATTAAGAGCCTTAAAGAAATAAAATTGTAGGCACAAAGCAAAAAATGATGAACATCATCTAGGAGAGAGGTCTTGAAGACATGAGCTTGGAATATAACAAGGAGGAAGAGGTGTGAGAGCAGATGTCAGCCCTGGTTGCAGCTTCACTGAAGAAGCCTGAACTGCATATACACACCTTTTCTGTCTGAATCTATCTGTTCAGTGGGCTGCATTAGAATCTGAGCATGGAATGGAATAAATGGCCCAGGGTGGATGAAATAAGAAATTTAAAAGGAAGGCCAACGGAAACACAAAGGTGTATTCAGATATATTTATCTGGTGTAGGGTGTACAATCTCCAAAGAGAGCAAGAAACATTTGAAACAAATATTAGAGAACCAGGTGACTCATGGTCTTTCTAGATGTTGAGAGTTCGAAGGCAATAGGCACAAGACAGAACATTTAAGTGGTAGAGATGTATCACTTTCCACCAACGTATTACAGTCTGGGCAAAGAAAACAGGGAAGAAAGAGTTGGGAGCACCTTTCCCTGAAGATGAGTGAGATTTTTTTAAACTGCTGAGTATTTGTTAGGTATGTACTATGTGCCATGGATTCTATCTTGGAAACTCAGGCATCATGTTGAAGTGAATCTTGCTAAAATATGTCTTTTTCTTGTGGTCATTTTGTACTAAGAACACTGAGGTATGGAAAGGTTATTTTCCCAGTGTCACATTATGGAAAGTGGCAGGGGAAAGGTTTTAGTCTCTGTAGTATGGTGAAGCTGTAGGAAGATTCAGAGGGCAAGGAAGTAAAAAGGGGTTGATGTTTGCAAATTGAGGGGTGAAGAGAGGGAACAGAAGTGCTTTGGAGAGCAGTGTAATTGAGGAGGGAGTTCCATTTGTGTGGTAACAAATACGTTTGCAGAGATACTCCATGTCAAGCTGTGTGAGATGCAGTGAATAAAGTGTAGGTAGTCAATTTCACCTTTTTCAAGTACTGTCTCTTTGGGGAGGGAAGTACTCAGTATTTTACCAATTTGGTAAAGGATCTTCAGAAAATCCCATGAGGCACTTGGAGCTTCATGATAGCACTAGAGAGAGAAAGAGCTGAATATAATAGGGAAGAAGCTGACTCAAAGAGAAGCGTTTGATGAGGGTAGATCCTATCAATAACTGTGATCACCCCTGCAATGCCTACTTTACAGAAAAGTTTTAATGAACAGTTTGTCTCCTATTTTAAGGTTTTATGTTTGACCTTCAATTGAAAATGATTTTGTCTATGTGTATATCCATAAGACCTATGTTGGAGTGTGCAATTTGTTTTGCATTGATATTTTACTCCACTGCAACGCAGTGTTCCTGTGAGCAGTGATTATTGCTCCGATGCCTTCCAGTGACCTGGGGCATTACGCTCATCTTGGCTTGTTGTGGACCAGTGTCTGCTGGTAGCTGTGGATGGGCACTGTTCTGTTGTCTGTCTGTATGTACTTTCTCACCCTGAGGCATTGGATGTCTGAAATTCAGCTAGTCTAGGAGGGTCTCAGCTGTAATGACTGACTCACTTCCCTGTGGTTCATTGCCCACTGGCAGACTGACTCATTTCATTCTCATAGCAGAAAAAAGGGTGGACTATAGAGTGGGTGGACTCTCATACATTCTCATACTCTCATACTCTCATACATTCTGAGAGTATGTTGTACCAAACTGGGTCTCGGGATGGTGCATCCTCATTTTGGCTAAGTTAGGTTGGGAGCTACTGTGAGTTGGAGAAAGAGACATACAGTCACATCATGTAGAGGAAAAAATGTAGAGTTGGGAGTAAGGGGGCCTGGGGCCTGGAGAAGAGGATTTGGGAGAGAGGGGAGAGGAAGGGGAAGTAAATGTGATCCAGGCACAAGTATGTATATGTACTAGTTCTCCCCAAATGAATGTATTCATTACACATCACAAACATATACTAATACAAGGACAGGTATTTGGACCACTTTAAAAAAAATTAATG
>PVIR01031776.1:0-19169 GCA_004026965.1 Petromus typicus
CTCAGCCTCCAACTCACATCACAATCCTCCTGCCTCTGCCTCCCGAGTGCTGGGATTACAGGCGTGAGCCACCACGCCCGGCACTGTGGTATGTGGTACTGGTTGCTGCTGGGTGTGGGTCTCCACACCCAGTATTGTTATGTGGTTACTGGGGAATCGAACCCGGGCCCTTGCGCTTGCAAGACAGGTGCCGGAACCATTGAGCTAACTCCCCGGCCCAGCTTGTTTATTTTTTTTTTACAGTATTTTTACAATAAATTCCTAGGGATCTGTCTATATTACATATTTTATTATAAATTTTAGACTCTACAAACTTGTTAAATAATTTAATATGCAAAGCCTCCTCATTGCTGTTAGCATATAACTACTTTAGAACAAAGTCACTTGCTTAATAAATCATTTATTTATTTACCAAAGATGTAAGGATCCCACACTAAACAGACAATGTACTAATTACTAGGTGTACAAACAAGGACAAATAAAACAATGGATTACCATAATTTTTAGATTAACTACATAACACTACTGCTGTCTATACTTGAAAGAAATTCAGACTACTCATGTCACATGGCCAGGAAGACTGGCTGGAATATCCAAGATGACATCTTCATTCCAATATCTAATGCCTGAGGTTGGCTGGGCTGGCTTAGTTGGCTCACATGTCTGGGACCTTGTTCTTGGTTCTGTGTAGTTCCATAGCAACCAGGACTCTACCTTTTCACATGGCACCTGATACAGCCGCTAAGCCTGGTGAAGTTTCCCATTGCACAGAGGCTGGGTGAGAAAGTGGAAGATGGAAAAAGTGAAAGTCACTTGTTTTTTAAAATCTGGTTTTAGAGAGCCGGTGTAATCTTTGGAGTCAAGTACTCACAAGACCAGCCAAGATTCAACATTATGCGATTCAAAACTTATAATAAGTTCAGTGCTTCTATCTGAAAATTCATTTTATCTTTCCTAAAATAATAATAAGTAACAGTGCAATAATTTTTAACTTCTCAAAGTATCACTGAGTCTTCAAAAAAAGTTGTCATTACTAGTGAAAACGTACAAATACAATCATCTTTAAGAAATTTACATAAAACGATATCGAATGGGATTTTCTCTGCTGTTCTGTTGTTTTGGCAATCCAAAAGCGGAAGTACTAGTACGTTCTAAGGCAAGCCAAGAACACAAAGTAGAGGAACCAGCTCTTATCTTTCTAGCTCCAGACGATCTGGAATGGGAGAAACAGAAGGGCAGTCTGTAGCCTTGTGGGATGGGATACTGGGAATCTTCCATTCTGCTTGGAGACGGAAGAGCCCTTCTCCGGTGGGTGCAGGACTCACTGGAGCTCCTGTTACTCTTAATTCCTTGTGGGGAGCTTCCAGGCTTTCCCCAGAATTAAAGCGCCTCACAGTATCCAGCTATTCCCAGAACCTGGCCACTAGGTCCTCTTTGTTTATTTTGGACAGGAAATCTGATTTGAGATTATCACTTCTCTCTGGCCTGGTTCTTGGCATTAGTTCTGCCAATTTTGTCTTTGACACACAAAGCAGCTTTAGAAATTCCAAGTGAAACTTTTTCTCCCAAAAGAAAGCCTGTTATTTAGAAATCTAAGGCAATGGCTTCTAATGGAAGCCATTGTTTGCTGGGTGAGCATCTGCCCAATTAGGGACTGTAAAGCCAGAGTGCAAACACGTGTGTGTGTGTGTGTGTGTGTGTGTGTGTGTGTGTGTGTGTGTGTGTGTGTGCGTGTGTGTGTGAAGATACCTGGACAGGGGACAGGAGGAAATATTATTGGCAGAACAATGGGTCCAAGGGAACATGAAAAGCATGACTGTATTTAATGCCATAAACTATTAGCCAAAGGCAGGTACAGTTGATTCAGAGAGCTCTGCAGCAACACAACTGAGATCCAAAGGCCACGGCTATGACTTCAACCTGAGCATGTTTTGGTTCTTATTTTCTATGTCACTGAATTAATTATCTCAAATACGATGTCAAATGATTGATTTTGGGCTTCCTCAGTGTCACTTACCTTCTCCAGCGGTCCCCTGCTCGTAAGAGTACACTTGGCTATGAACAGCTGAGGATTATGTGAGTCTAGTTCATTCACGATCCAACCATCTTTCCAGGAATCTTCTCAGTCGGCGATTAACATTACCTGACACACAATCTTTTTTCTGGTAAGTTTTCATTTTCCAGGAGGGTGAAAATTTTGCCCAATCACACTAACCAAGGCAAAGGAAAGCTTTAACTTATATACTTTAACTTGTTTTCTGAAAGTCTTTAGGCTTTGCAGTGGTGTCCAGTAGATCTTTTCTGTAGTACACTCTTTTCCATTGGAAGGTACATGTCTCCTAGCCCTCCTCGCAGTCCTCTGATTGTTAGCTGCCACAGACTTCAATGTTGCTCCACCATACCTTTTGGCCATCATGTTTCTGTCTTGGAGCCAGCTCAGCATGGACTGAACACACTCAAACTATGAGTTAAATTAAACTTTTCTTCCTTTAAATTGCAGGTTCAAGGTATTTATTCCAAGCAGCCAGGAAGCTGACGAATTTAATTTGCAATGTACTTTTATCTAGGGCCTAAATAACGCAAAGTAAATAATATTTAACTATCAAAATAAAATGTCATGATTTTTGTAAAATGCAATTTGCTTTAAGACCTTTATGTCTTAGTGTGTTTTTAAATATAACCTCATTTTGAAGACCTGAAATAATAAAAATATCACACTAATTGAAATAACTAATTGTAATACTCTTGACCTACTAAAATGATATCTACTTGTACTCTTTAATGTCATTAGAAGTGGAAGAGACAATCTTGTTCAATTATAAATGTGAAAATTCAAACACTGTACTGAGACATACACACAATAAAGATTCTCACTGTTACACTTTACCTGAAGAACTTTTAAATATGATCCTCATAAAACCCATTATGCTTAGATGCAAAGGCATCTAACTGGGTTCTCATCTTTGGCATTTTGTAAATGACTTTGGGTATAAATTGTGTGATTATATTATATTTACTTTAATTTCAAATTGGATTACATGGTGCCCAATATGGAATTTAAATTTTTAATCCCATGAGTTACACCAATTGATATTTTATCTCGGTCTATATTATTTAAACTGGACATATGCGAACACTTTCTCAAGTCTACATGTGATTTCTGTATCTTTGTGTATATCTGAAAAGGCTACACCATATTTAACATTCTAGGTTTTATGTTTCCCAAAGTATAATGTATTCCAGACAAAAAATTCATGTTGATCAAAATCAATCTGTCATTAAAGAGAGGTACATTCAAGGCCTGCTGTTTTTTGTTTGTTTGTTTATGATCCTGGAAATTGAACCCAGGGCTTCATGCATGGCAGACACATGCTCTACCACTGAGCTACCTGGTCAGCCCAAGAAACATTTGAACAATGTTCAACCTAAATAAAGACTACTCTGGTATCTTGTCGAGTATTAATTGAAATGTGTTAATGTCTTTGGCTTAATCCTCTGGATTTGTTCTCCATTTCCCTTTCTTGTTTTACTGCACAGAAGACTGACCCGTGGAAACTATATCTAACTGCCCCACAGCCTTCTGAGTTCCCATGATGCTGGCCCACAGTAAGCACAAGCAGGAGAAAAGAGTAAGTCTGGCAGATTTTCCCCTCTGCCTTCTGCCCAGCTTGACTCCTTATTAGCTGCCATGAATTTCAGTGTTGCTTTTGAAAGTCATAATTTCTACCACATATTCTTCTCCAGATAGTTATCCTCTCTGGCCCTGGTCTACTCCCTCTCCTTTCTCCTGTCCCTGCAGGTCTTGGATCAGTAATGGTATCTCAAAGTGCAGCCCTATGAAGGTGTAATAGTCAACTGGAGTAAGAAATGCCCAACTAACTGGGCTTTGTATTCAGTTCTCAAATTATCTAGTTTGAATGAGCTATTTATTTTATTCAGGACTTTTATTAATGCATACAATTTGTCATATACCATTTCAAAATATTTGTATAAATTTGCCTTTTTTTTTAGCTCAAGGAAACTTAACTGTTTTATACGTAAATTCAAATTCAACTCCTTATTAGTTTCTATCAAAATCATGCAGTCTAATTGCCATTAATTATGCATTTGTCTTGATAGTAGCTAGAAAATATCCCTTTAATATCTAATTTAATCTCTCTTTGATGCCACCTTAATAATACTGCATTATCCAGACTCCCTGTTGCTCAGTAATAATGAGAATGTTCCTCTGTTGTTTACCTTCCCTCCTGAGCATTTTAGTTTTATTCTTTCCTGAAACTTCTTTAGCCTATGGCTTCACTCCCACAACTTTAAGTGTTCTTAATGGCTAGGACTAAATGACCTAAATAATTAAAAGGGTTGTAATACCTGCATAAAAGTCATTTTTGGAATGCTGAATAAAATACATTCTTAGAGGCAACTATGTAAGTCAAAATTCCTACAGAACAGAATAGATCATGACAATATCATATACTATAAGGCTGTGGAAAATCCACAGTTGGAAAATCTAGATTTTGCCATAGCCAAGTTATATCACTGATTCTCAGAAGTCAGTAATTTATGAAATCCCAATAAGAAGAATATAACATACTCAAAAACTGCTAACAGGGCTCAAAATTTGGTGAGATAAATCAAATCTGTAGGATCACATGGCTGGTACATTCTCCGAATGCAATAGAGGACAGTGTCCTATCACTCTAAAGCTTGCTTTTTCTATTCTCTCTCATATTTCGCAGCTAAGGCACCTGATGCTATAAAGTTTAATAAGAGCATCCAAGGCCTTCCACCAGCCTTTTTACCTCCAGTCTCACACAGCTTTAATACCTTCTATCAACTATCACCAGAGTGTAGTGCTTTCTCTAAAACGACGTTATTTTATTATAGGATTTTCAGCAGCTCCGATTCTTTCCAAGACAAAGTGAAAATTCTCACCAATGTTTTCCACCATATTGAATTCTTTATTTTGCAAACTTGCTCAGTTACCACCTTTTCAGCCTTGCTCACAACACTGCTGCATGTCTTCCTGTGCTTGTCTGCTGTTCACCCAATCACCTTTCAAAGCCAGGCCCCCATTTCAACAGTATGATTGGTCCATAAATTGTTAGCATGTCTTTCCCTGCAACATGAGGGAATGCATTTCTATTTTAGGGCCTGACCTGCACTTATTTCTTTCTCTATTATCTGAACTGTCACATGTTAGAAGAGACTAAGGAGGCAGCTCTGATGTGGGATTTGGAACTTAGAAAACAGATGTGATATGAATAAATGTTATGTACCAGATGAAAATAAGAAGAAATCATAAATAGAGATAATTATTTTTAAAATAATGCAAGAAATATGTTACTTCCTCAAAGAAAAATCTGTAGCCAGAACATGGTTTTAAACTACAGCCATTGTTTTCCTCCTTTTTTTGACTCATTGAGTCACAAGACAAACTGTGTGAGACGAGCAATTTCAAAAGTTTTACCTGTTTTTCTAACTATCATATATTTTAGTCTGATTGACCAGACTATGCTAAGTGTTTCACATATATGAGCTCAATTCATCTTGTCACAATTCTGTTTTAGAAATGAAAAAATATTTTAAAAAGAGAATTTGTTTGTTTAGGATTTCTTGGCCAGTAATTACCAGGGCACAGATTTGACCTTAAAGTTTTTAAATCCAAAGCTCTTGCCTTAAAACTTCACATTTTCTTCAAAAGTCAAAAACCTTTTAAAGCTTAATTCAGCTTTATGTAAGCTCTGAGAGCTTTGTTGAAGCTTTGAGAAACCTCTTATTAAACCATACATTCATTAACATCATATTATTTCTCTCACAAACTCATGATACAGTGCAAAAATATTTCTATAAAATAATTGACATTATTTGTTTAATTAACTAGTCCATTTAATGAGTGTGAAAATTCATTACATTCTTCACTTGTACAATGTACAGACTTTCAGACATAACACTGCACTAAGGTAGGGAAGTTCCCTTAAAGGTTTTTAGTAACTTATTTTTATTGGGAAGTACATGATCTCTACCTATGCTATTAGTGTATGTGAAAATCTTGGTAATATGAAATTGGTTCATTTTCAAAATTGAACAATGGTCTTGTGTGGTCTTTGTAAACTAGCCAATTTGCACCCAACAGATAGTGCTGTTTCTGTACACGTGCTGTGATTGCCCAGCCAGAAGGGCTTCTAACTCTCAGCCAATGACAAGACTCTGTGCTGGCAAAGCTTGCTGTAAACCACCTCTCACAGAAAATCTATGATGAGAGTTATTCCACCCTGTAGGGAAGAAGATGCTCCGCGAGAGAGGGTCTTTTATTGTCAGCTTGTGATAGGAGCCGAGGCCCTCTTTGCATGTTCAACTATGGTGGTATTTTCCCAAATCACATTATGTCAGGCTCAAGCGGAGAGGGGCTTTGCTTTGCTTGGCTCTTCTGTGAAGCCCTATCATTGGGCATGGATGAGTTTTGATATGGGATTTTGAAAAGAATTAGCATTCTTCTAAAGTCTGTACATTATAATTTTCAAATAAAAAGTTTTCTTCTGCCAAAAGTTATTTTTAGACCATTTATTTCCAAGCTTATTGAAGGGAAAAATATAATTTGCAATGAAATTTGCTCTAAACTGTTTTGAAGTATCTGAATTTTCAAAAGAACAGACTATTTTCTGAACTCAGCACTTTTTGTTGCAAATAAAACTGTTCTGAGCAGACTTTCAAGGCCTGCAAGCGCTTTCTTTCTTCTATCCGGGTCAGGGAGTCAGCCTCGCTCGAGCCCTGCGCTGCTCTTGCTTAGGCACAACTGGACTCCACACCAGACACTCACCCACCATGACAGGACACGTGAACCAAAACCAGAAGCAAGACCTTGCAGCCACATGGAAGACCACACTTTAGCTCATTTCTACTGTAAAGTAGGACTCTTGTAGTCCAAGGAGTACTTGTGTCTGCAGGTCTCACTCAATAATGGCCCTTTCACTCTTAGTAACCAGGGACTAGACAGTGGGTGACTTAACTAGCCAGAAGGTAATAGTGTGATACAAGAGGGTGAAGAAATCAGTTCTTTTCAAGATGGAAAGGCCTCCTTTTAAGGATCAGAAGGAAAGAATGGAGTTCTAGTAAATTGATGTATAAGCTTAATGCAATTCTGATAGGAGAGTTTTGAGGTCAAAGGTAGAAAGAAGAAAGAAAGAGATAAGAAAACTCAGACAGTGATTCCAAAGTCCATTTAGAAAGATAAGCTAGAAAGAATATGATAAAAATTCTAAATGGAGGAGAGCTAGCCCCAATAGATATTTTAAACAATTGTAAACTGAGATTATTGATAGAGTAACTATCTTACACTGTGTGTTCCCCTAAGTTAGAGCCTTTCTTCCCAGCCATTGCAGCAAGCTCTGTACTGCTTGGCTAGGAGCTGAGGATGGATTTGTAGCTGGAAAAGACCCTTTTTTTTTTTCCAGTGAGGTGGCTCCCTGGCTCACTTACCAAGGGATCTTGGTCAGAAGTCAGTCAGTCATGGGCTTTTCGGGAAGGCTTAGTATACAGTGTGTGCTCTTGGTAACATTTGGAGGTTCTGCATAAACAGATTTTATTTTATATCTCAACAAACAACAAAGATTGCTTCAAAATCACTGATCAGTGGATCACTCAATATGTGAAGTTGGATGTGAAGGTGTTACTTGGGCGAGTACTGGGAATGCCTTCCCTTTATACTGCATGCCCAAGTAAATTAGCAACCAAAAAACTACATGGTTTTAGATGAAAATAAAAGTGATTCATTTTGGTGAAATATCTTTATAAGTGTTACAGATCATAAAAGACTACACTGAGGGCATGCTACTTAGCAGAATCTCCCAGAACCCAGAAAGCAGTGGGAGATATAGAGCAAACAGAAATGGTCCTCTTGGTGCTTGGAATACAGACAATATTTATTTTGCTTTTGTACTTGCCAGCTCTGTTTTTGTGTTTTTACAACATACATGTTTCATGTTCCTAATCCAAGAGACCAACATGAGTCTTTTTTTTTTGAGAAAGGTTCTCGCTTTGTGCTTCAGGCTGGCCCTGAGCTCAGCCTCCAGTTCACATCACAGCAATCCTCCTGCTTCTGCCTCCCGAGCCATTGCCCTGGAGCTCAAAATTACTCACTTTCATATTTTCCTCTGATGTTTAAGGCCTCCAAATTCAGTACTGCTTTGTGATTTTCATATCCTGACTTTTGAGATGACAAGCATGAGCCACCACGCCTGGCACTGTGGTATATGTGGTACTGATTGCTGCTGGGCGTGAATCTCCACGTCCAGTATTGTATTTGGTTACCGAGGATCGAACCCAGGTCTTTGCACTTGCAAGACAGGTGCCAGAACACTGAGCTAACTCCCCAGCCCCCATGAGTCATTTTCTTTAATGAGAGATAAAGCAATGGGAATGTGAAAGTAAAGAACACAACTGAGACTCACATGTCCCAAGGTGCCCAAAGGCTGTTTGGCTGAGTTCCATGTAACATACAGAAACATTATTAGAAGAAGGTTTTTGAGATTTTATGAACGTTTGTATTATATGACATGGTGAGAAATTTTCAAGTGGGAATACAGGGCATTCAGGAGGATTAGAATGAGGTGTTTTGTGACGGTCATGTGCTGTCACGTGCGTTTTGTGATTTTCTCCTCGGCACCTGTCTCTTCTCTTCTTGAGGCATGCTGTACATCTCATGTAAAATCTTTTTCTGTTTGGTTTTAGTGTTGCCTAAGACGGGGTTCTGACACCCTGGAGATTTTTATACCTCTTGGCCATTTCACAAAGCAGCTCATCTCAAAAGTCAGGATATGAAAATCACAAAGCAGTACTGAATTTGGAGGCCTTAAACATTAGAAGAAAATATGAAAGTGAGTAATTTTCAGCTCCAGGGCAATGGCTGGCAAAAGTCAACCAGATTCTTGTATCCCAGTCATCCATCCACGGAGGACGCGTTTCTCAGCTGTAATTTTCTTTTTCTGTTTAGGCAACATCCAAGTCTCATGGGTTTGATCTCTCGAGGAAGGGTACAAAATGTCTTCAGGAAACTGAGCAGCTGGCTGAGACAGAGACTGACACAGTAGAGAACTCTCACCCAGCAGGGCTTGGAGTCCTATCTCCGAGCCTGAGGCGTGTTACCTCTACAAAAGCCTTGTTTTTGAGTTAGGTGAGAAAGTACTTAAAAGTCTTTTGAAAATCAAAAGGCAAATGAACAAGAAATATGAGGTTTTTTATTAATTCATAGCATGACCCCTATATTGTCTAATCTCTGTAGCCTGATTAGATTTTCTGCCCTGCAACATAGAAGCAGAAGTACAAGATATTGCGGTCCGGTCTAGAGTTTCTCAGATGAGGCTCAGCACACCTTAGGTGTTTGTTGATGTGTTCTTGATAGTCTAGAACTGTCTATGAAAACCCTTTACTACTGTGTGTAAAACAAAAAGAAAAGCACCAATTTATAATATAGTGGATTTGATCATCTGGTTAACTCCCTCATTCCCAGGCACTAAGGTTCCATTTGTTTTTATTTTTATAATCAACACACTTTTCCTTTAAACATTGTCACAAAATATTTTCTAATGATCATGTGCTGCCAGTGTTAGGGAACAAACCTTTCTTCATTGCAAAAGCATCCCAGAGAAGGAAACGGACTCCCTTAGGAGGTGTTGGGGGGTGGGTTTCCCAGCAACCCCATGCTCTTCAGTGAAATGTGCAGGATATACCAAGTCAGGGTGGGGTGGGATCCCTTCTGCCCGTACTTTAACTCCTGTCCTAGCATTGTACCTGCTGGAAGTGGAGCACTAATTCCTTCCTCCTGTTGTCATCTGACACAAGTGTCCTGGGGCGCGCCCTGGAAGAGAATGAATGGGCCCTGGAGTGGAAGCTAGCCTGCCCTCTCCTCTGGCCTGGACGCCACTGGCCTACACTGTGACGGCTAATCTTGTAAACTCCTTTCTACCTCCGTCTTCATATTCCAACTGAAATGTAGTGCAGTAAGTTCTGAGAAGCATTTCCAGAAACTTTAGTGACAATGCCCTCATGCTGTTCTTAACAATTCTGTCATGAGGGGCCGGGGATTTAGCTCAGTGGTTCCAGAGCCTGTCTTGCAAGCACAAAACCAGGGTTCTATCCCCGGTTGACCATATACAATATTGGGTGTGGACAGCCACTCCCAGCAGCAATCAGTACTACGTATCACAGTACCGGGTGTGTGGCTCAGGCCTGTAATCCCAGCACTCAGGAGGCAGAGGCAGGAGGATTGCTGTGATGTGAGTTTGAGGCTGAGCTCAGGGCCAGCCTGAACTACAAAGCGAGACTCTGTCTCAAAAAGAAAAAAAAAAAAATTCTGTCATGAGAACGGGGGCCACTGTTCTGAGCCCACACAGAGCTTCGCATCAGTAGTGAGAAGGCTTTGTTGTGTTATTTTCTGGAACCCTGCACCAAAGCCCTGAAATCTGATGTCAGCGTGCGAATGGGTAAGCGTAGGTATGATGTGCTGGTTGAGACTATCCCCATGCTCAAGAGAAATAAAAAGTGCTGAGATGCAGGGTGAGTTGGAGAGATGAGGAGAGAAAGTGCGGCGTTGCTGTCAGAGCAGCAACTGCGCCCAGGCCCCTTCGATCAGGACCGCTCAGAAGGCGCGTTCAGCCACAGTCCTGCATCCTGGCTACACCTTCCCCGTGCCCACGGGAGGCGTTCGTGCAGTGCCGGGACGCGCAAGGCGGACGCGGTCCGGATCTGGAGCCCGCGGAGGAGGCTCCGAGGCGGGTGGGCGGGGCGCGGCGGCTCGGTCTCCGCGTCCGTCCCGGCTCCCGGCGGCGGAGGCGCCGCCCTCGCGCAGACCCTGTCCTGGCCCCGACCCCGGCTCGCCCGGCTCCGCGCCCAGGCGAGGTAGCCTCTGGCCGGCAGGAAGCCCACCGAGCGCGGCGGCGCCCGGGGCAGGACGACGCGCCCGGGGCGGGGTCCGGAGCCCGCGGCGAGGCCGGGGTCTGGCCGGGAGGGGGAGCCCCGCGGCCCGGCCGGGCGCGCCCGGGAGTCCCGAGCCTCGCGCTGCGCCGCCTGCACCAGAGCTGCTCCAGCTGCTCGCGGAGAGCGGGAAGGGGCCGCGGCCCGAGGTGCCGAGTCTCGCGCCGCGCAGACCACACCGGGAAACTTTCCCCGCGCAGCGCGGAGGCGGCGCGCGGCTCAGGACCCGGCAGAGCTGCTGCCGCCGCCGCCACCGCCCGAGGGACCGGCGCGCAGCACCCAGGTACGGGGCCCGCGCGGGACCGGGGTCCCCTGGCCGGAGCCGGGGTCGCCGCCTCCGGGGTGGTGAGCGCCGCGCTGGGTCCCGGGCGCCGGGCCGCGCGTCACCGCCGCTCGGCAGGTTGCAAAACGGGGACCGCGGGGAGCGCAACGCTGGGGGCTGAGACCTGTTGACGCCGCAGAGCAGTGCTCGCGGGGGCGGGAGCTGGCGGGGTCGGGCGCCCCGAGCCCTCGGAGCTTTGAACGGTAACTTTGGTCCAGGGGCCCGGGCCGGTGCGCGGGAACGCGGAGGGAGGAGCAGCCGGCGGAGGGTGCGGGAGCCCGGGGGCAGAGCTGACGACCTCCGCGTGAACTTCCCCGGCCCGGCCGCCTTTGTTGAGGGAGACGCGGGCCCCGGGCGGGAGGCGCGCGCTCTCGGCCCGGCGGGCGCTCGGAGGCGGAGCTGGGGGGGCCCCGGCGGGGGTGCGGAGGCCCGGGTCCTCGAAGCGTCGCCGGCCGGGTCCCTACGCTGTCCCCGAGCCCCTTCGCCGAGCGCCCGAGCCGGGAGGGAGTCCGGGCGGGCTGGCTTCTTGGAATGTGTTTACGGGGCTGAACGGGACTTGAACAGGAAGCTGGACGCTGCCGCTGGAATCGGCGTGCCAAGGTAGAGTAGAAAGACTTCGCTGGCGGCTGCGCTTGGCCGGTCCCCCGGGGCTCTGGGCGGACTCCAAGTGAGGGCGGGAGGCTCCGGGGCTTAGTTTATTTCCCCAACGAAGCTCCTCACTTCACTTTCATTTGCAATCAGACCTTTAAATGTGCCATTTCATCCTGTGAGTTTGACAGAATAGAACGCAATCGCCTGGGATTTAATACATGTATTAGTGCCTCCATTGAAAAAGATGTCGAGGGAAAAAGAAGTTTTGGAGAGTGTTTACTTATGGCCATTTTATTAATTTATAGGGCCAGAGGGATAACAGGATGGTGGTGATTTTGTCTGCAGTACCACATGGGTGATGAGGTCTCAAAGGAGGGGAGATTAGGAGACAGTGAATGCGGGGAAACTTGAGAGGAACTGGAAATCTTTCGGATTCGCAGATCTTCCCCTCTCTGCCATCCCCCACGTCCCCCCCCCACCCCCCTTAAGCAAGTAGCTTTGCTGGAAACCCACCAATGAGAAGAGGGCAGGCGCTGGTGACGGCCTCGCGGAGAAAGGTGCTGCTCCGCTGCATAATGAAAAGGTCTCCTTGAGCTGTCCAGGAGGGTTTTCCAAGTTTTTACGACTGACAGGGGAAGAAGAGAGGAGTCTGGCCGGCAGCCAACCTAGCCTGAGCTGCGGAACCCGGCGTGAAAGAGACCGGGCAAGTCGCAGGGGATAATTGGAAGGGTGCTACTGCTTGTACTTGGGCTGAAACAAGGGGTTTCTTTTGCAAGGAGAATATTTAGGTGCCTAGGAGCAGTCTTCTTGGCAAAACGCAAACTAAGTGTAGAGTGCAGGACAGAGGAGAGGAAAGCCGGGCTCAAGGAGGGAAATCTGGCTTTGCCGGTCAGCACTGCAGTGGAAGCCCTGGGCCTGATGCTGTTGTGATAATACTTTGCCGATGTCTGTATTTTGGTACTGTCTGCCTCAGCCTGGACTGGGTGTACTGCGACTTCACAATCATGACCTTGACCTTCTTTGTTTTCCTGGTCAGTAGGGACACTAGGGCTTTGAGTAGATTTTTTTTTTTTAACCTAAATTGAATGATTCAATTAGGTATTCTCAAATAGCACCGATTTGGGTCGAGGAATTAAAGTGAAAAATGCACTTACTAGGTCTTTCTTGAGTTTCCAAAGTGATCCGGATAGAAGATCCTGCTCTTTTGCCTGAAGAGATAGAAGTTGGGGTGACTTCACACATTTGTCCCAAATCTTCTTTCTAATTCCAGAACAGGCTGCACCACAAGCCCTATCTGCAGTTCGGACCCTTCCTTTAGGTCCTGGAGCTGGTTCCGTTCATCTGTGTTTCAGGGAGGTAGGCCTACTCTTGTGAGTTGTAAAAAGAACCTCACAGATGTGGTTTGTATTTTTCCTGGACTTTTAAGTTGGGCTGTGACAGTCCAGCCTACTCTCTGAGATAGCCTTAATGAATCACTCCCAGCAAAGTGTTTTCTATGAGTGTGATTTCAATTTTTCCACTTGCAAAGTAAAGAAATTTTCCTTTATAACTGTAAGCTTACTGTGAGAATTAAAGAAATGAAATAGTGTTATATGCGTTTAGACATAAAGGTCATAGGGTTCCTGACTCGATTGGTTCAGTTGACTTTGTAGCTATTAAGCAAATATTTATCCTAGAATAAATGTATAATGATTATATATATTTTTCCCAAAAATTACTACTGCTACATTTTAATAATAATTTTAGCTTTAACTATAAGGTTTTACTCTTGAGGACATTGAGTGAGATTTTGTTATGTGTAAAGCTCTTTCTCCAACAGAAAAGATAGTCAGTGCATTGATTATTATTTCAGTTTGTTTTTATAGTCAAGGCAAATCATTTTTTAAGTCAAGCTCATTTTTACCTTCATGTGAAGTTAGTGAATATATTTGCAAAATTTGGCTTCCTTCTCAATAACATTTAAAAGACTAAAATATACTTATGATGAGCAATAATACTTTCTATTTCCTTAATCCCTTAGTAGATAGATTTGGAGCTACCCATTCATATATTCAACCAATAGGTATTACATGCCTATTATGAACCAGTGGTTCTGTTTAAATCTTAGCCCTGGACTGCTAGGGTCTGTGGACATTTCTCCAACTTATCATTTATTGTCTATAAGGTTACCTATAACTTTAAAACTTGCTAATTGTTGATCTACACAAGATACTTATGAAATACTTAATTTTTAACCTGGCATATCAATCAGTTCAATAAACTATATCTGTTTGTTGGTTTTGAGACCAGGTCTCACTTGGCCGAGGCAGACCTTGAACTCACGATCCTCCTGCCTCGGTCTCTAGGATGCTGTGATTACAGGTGTATCACACCTGGATCCAACCAAAGTTTTATAGTTCAATGTGTTGTGCTGAACTTATGAATGTTTAACCTAAATCTTTCAGGTGGTCAGTGTGATTTAATAGAAAAAACAGAATAGTTAGAATCAGTTGGTTAAAGAAAAAAATCTTTTAGTAAAATGCTCAGCAATAACTTTCATCTTTACATAATCATGAATAGTGAATCTGCAGAAAGTGTTAATACGATATGTATAGTAATTGTGTTGAATTTAGTTGAAATGATAGTATAAGTAGTTTTTGAACCGTTAAAGAAGAAGTGAACTTTCAAGGCGATACTATGGCAATTTAATTGTAAAATGTCTAATGCTTTTCTTTAAAAATTCATTTACCATTGTGGAATAGAAATGATGCTTTTTATTTACATTTTTATTTAGCAGAATGATTTAAAAATTATTTTATTTGAATAATAATTAATTCAAAGGTAGTCGCCAAAAGCAATTGCATGACTACCTCGAGTTCTGGACCCTAAATGTATTTAAGGCCGGTGGATCTGCTCGTGTTTGCTTTAGTGCAGTAAGAAATCAGGAAGCTTTAGACCGTTCCTGCGGGAGCATAAATATATATTCAGAGTGGAAGAAGGAAAATGTTATGAACTTTGAGTGTAGAAATTTGTTCTCTTCTAAACAGTAGTATATGAAATTGAAATCAGGCCTTTAAAAAGAATGGCTAACAGTCTTTCCACGTGCCACTTGCAAAATGGTGCTTGTCTAGCCTCCAGTTCTGTGCTGTGCTGACTTTGTGTTTGTTTTCTGCTCAGATGATGTTTTCCACCAGAGCAGTTAATGGGCTCACATTGTGCAGGAGCATAAGGGTTACCTTTCTCTCTATGTTAAGTGGTCTAGTTCTGGGAAGTTTGGAATCCGACTTGTCTTCTAGTACTGCGTGCTTAACGACACAGTACTAGTTTGGTAAAAGCTTCTCCAGTTCACTCACCCAAGAAGAGCAAGCCAGTTACTTAGAGAGGGACTGTGATTGCTGCTGCATTTTGTGCCCCATTTCAGCGATTAATATGACTTTTGAAAATAATTATAAATGACTTCACATAGCTTTCCTAGGACACCCCTTGCACTTCCAGATAACAAGAGTTGTCTTCATTTCACTTTGGGGGGAATTATTGTCATGTACATATGTGGGCACGTGGTCTTCCTCACATGGCTTCTGAGATAGCAGTTCAGGGCAGACCTGGGAAGCTTCCATAATTTAGGTGATTGATCTCCTCTTCCCTCCCCCCTCCGCCCTTGCCCCTCCCCCCTCCTCCCTTCCCCCTCCCCGCCCCTCTCTCTGTCTCAGTTTTTCTGCCCCTGTTGCTATCTTTCTGTCTCTGTCATCACCGTCTCTATATCCTCTCTATTTCCATCACTCTTTCTCTGCGCATGTACTTAAAATTATGAGAGACATATATTCTTGTGTTTTTCTGTGTTAGATATATTTGCATAGGGAAAATAACCTCAATCAGTTGACATTTTGAACCCAGTTTTTACCATTGATTTAAAATATTTCCCAGTTGGGTCTTGATGGAGATCTTTTTTTGTTTCAAATACTAAAGATTTTGTAAGTTCTTAGGTAGGAATTGAAACGTAGTGAGCAAGACTTTCTTTCTGACTGTTAGTGCTGGTGATGTCTTAGTTAAGGGAGCCTCTTGCGGAGTAGAGAACAGGAGACATGCAGTTAACCACACAGAGCTAAATTCACTACTTAGAAGGTGATGGTCACTCATATATTTATATGATATGACAAAGTAACAGTTACAGATAATCTAGTACATCGTGGTGTTCTTGTATGATTTTACCACATGACATAGTAGATCTCCTTCTTACCAGTCTCTCCAGATTGAGGATCTTACAAGTTTTAGCCGAGCTCACCATAAAAACGTATGATGAAGTTTGAGTCCTCTTTGATCTACTTTCTTGTACAATGAAGACCATTCAAGAGCTGAAGTAATCCCTTAATTGAATCATTAAGAAGTTAGATATAGATTATTTCCAAGCAATCTAAAATTTCACAAACGATGACAAGCTATCCCTTCACTTGCTTATTATTTAAAGTATAATGTTTCTTTGAAATAGAATTTTAGCTGAAAAGACCAAACAAAAAACAATTCTGTGGTAACAAATGTGCGTACTTGAGATAAGCAGAAATTGACAAGAGAGAATAAGTTCCTCGTAGCATCTCAATTAAATTTCTCTTGCATGCATTCACAAAGTCAAAAGGATATCATACTTTAAAGTAAAATTTTTTAAAAAAATAAGTGCCTTAATCCAGAATTCACTATAGGCAACTTAAAACATAAAAGTTGTAGGTGCTGAAAAGCATCTTCTTTTAGAAACAGCATTTGCAAAGTGTTTTTAAAGGTCATTATACATGTTATTTTTGTAATCTGTATCATTTTTCTACTTTGAGCAAGTATGTAGTACATGCAGAATTTTTATTACTCATCAAATTTTGCTACGACCTTCTAAGGATGTGCACTATTCTAATTGTAAAACGTTTCTCCATTGTAGATGCTGGTGTGCGTGCATGTGTGTGTGTGGGGGGTGGTACTGGGGATTCAATTTAGGACCTTGTGCTTGTCCTAAGGCATGAGGTGCCACTGAGCTAAATCTCCAGACCAAAATTCTGATTATTATTGGTAATGCACATAATTTTAGAGAAAAGTTGTTATATTTTAAAGAACAGTTGTATAGTTGAATTAATTTTAAAGCAATTTATTTTTATGCTGACATAAGTTAATATCATTAGTAAGCTTATGTTATTTATCCAGCACAGTCTTAGATTCAGTTTTAGAGAATTATTATAGTGTCATATTTGAGTAAATGAATTTGATCTGGAATAACATACCTGCCATTTAAAAATGTCAAAAGTCAATTCATAGTTCAAACTTATAAAGTAAGTATATAGTAAAAATAGTCACTGTTTAAAATTTTATGAAGTATTCTTTTTTAAATGAATTAATGTAAGCCTGGATATAGGAGAGAAGCCTTTAAAATTCTTAATAGGTAGTCATTAAGAAGGACCTGTTGCCAATATCATCTTTAATTTTTTCAAAAGGTAAAAAAACTACCATTAAATTTACAACATCTGAATTATTAGAGGCTTAATTAATTAGATTAAGTAGACTGGAAAATTTATGATTAATTTGGAAAAATGAGATTTCCTAGAGTAGGAAAAATGAAGCTTTTAGCAGAATGTTTTGGACTTGATATAATAAATCTTTTGAACTTCCACGTTCATGGAGATTTTCTGTATTTTATTTAATGATTTCCTAGTAAATCGTCACAAATTTGTCCTTTCTTCTTCCTGAAAATGTGTTTAAACAATGACTGTGTAAATAAAGTGATTTTGATACAATCCAGTGGTATCGAACTGTGTACTGAATACCAATTCTTTTGTCATCGCATCCTATGTCAGTTGCAGGTGCCTCAGACCTGTTTCTAACTCACTTAAGTAGAATGTAGTTATTTCCGTGTAACTGTGAGGTATGATGGAGGAGAGGAAGGAGACAGAGATGGGTAAGATGGGTGCTCGCTAGCGTGAGGGCGAGCAGTGGAGGTGAGGCTTGGAGCAACTGACAGGGAATGAAGACCTGTTAGCAGGCATTGAAGGCAGGATTTCAGGCAGAGCCAGGAGGATACACGTGAGGATGGCTTGGCAGGCCAGCTTGTGGATTTTGGATCAGACATTTTTCTCCTTTCTGTCAACGTGTTCATGTCTGTAATTATTAGTGATTCTCTACAAAGGTTTGAGAATTTCAACTTGTTTATTGTGAAAATTTACAATGCTATCATTTTTTCTGTTTCACCAAATCTGTGACACGTTAGTCCGCCTGCAGGTGTAAATTATGTTCTCTCTTTCATGATTACATTTAATTTCAGAACTTGTACATCAGGAAAATGAATTTCTCCTTTCAGACATTAACTATATTTGGATGAGTTATGTTTGGTTGGAAATGTATTTTTTTTCCATGCATGACACTCATTGACAGTGTAAATACTTTCCCATAGGGAAACTTGAGATTATGTATTTGATCAAATAATTTAGTTTATTCACTATCAATTACTGATGAAAGCTTTAAATTGGGCTTTTGGAAAATAAAAGTATGTAACAAGGAATATAGCACATTGTTGTCTTATGAAGAGGATCTATACTTAAAATGTATTGCACTATTTATTTAAATGTATTGCACACAATTTATTGCACTATTTTTCTTTCTTTCTGGTTGGCTTGACAATTGCATGAGATACATCCATCTTGAATTAGTTTCTTACTTTATTAACTTAAGTGAATGATATAATTTATTTTGGAGACAGATATATGCTAGAAGCAGTTTTTTTAGGTGTATTAATTTGAGATAAATAATACATAGAATTTAACGTGTAAACCTCAGTCTAGACAACCTTAAGTTCCAAAGGATGGGCCAGTTGGGGCTCTCAAATGAGGGCCTAAACTCCTAATATGGTAGCTTTGATCTAAAGAAGCATTTTCAAGGTATTTTGAATCTTCCCTCAACTCTGCTTCCCTGTCTCTTAATTCTCTTTCCCTCCTACAATTCAGTGGAGGCCTTCCTCTGAAGCTTTCTTCTATTTTCTTTGAGACAGGGTCTCACTTTTTGTAGTTCAGGCTGGCCCTGAGGTCAGTCTCGAACTCACAGCAATCCTCCTGTCTCTGCCTCCTGAGTGCTGGGATTACAGGAGTGAGCTACCACACCTGGCACTGTGTGATGTGTTTCTAATGGCTGGTAGGCATGAGTCTCCATGACCAGCATTGTTGTATGTGGTTACTGGGGATCAAACCTGGGCCCTTGTGCTTGCAGGACAGGCAACAGAACCACTGAGCTAACTCCCTGGCCCTGAGGCTTTCTTCCTGGAAGCAGTACAATTATTTGAAAAGAC
>PVIR01031777.1:0-19178 GCA_004026965.1 Petromus typicus
AATTATCTTTATTGGTACATTGAATATACACATCATGATTGCACTCCATAATGGGGATTTGTACCAGTATAAGACACAACTTAATTCTCATTTTTTCCCATAGCCCCACCCACCCTACCACCCCCCCATATATATAAAATTTGTTTCCTTACTTTTTTGTTACAATCTCAACATTGTCCCCTTTCACCTTATTTTATATAAAATATTTTAAAACAAACATGTTAGAATATTTTTCATGGACTTCCAAGGATTTATACTTTCCACTAAGCTGAGTATGTTGTGTTGATTGTAATATAATTTGACTATTAAAGAAAAAAGAAGGAAAATTCAATCATAAAATTGCAGTAATATTAATTAATTATTGTAATAAATTTTGGAGAAGATATTACATCAGTTCAGGCTTAATAGAATTAGAAGAATAGAACTGCAGCTATCTTAAGTAAAATTTTAGCAATATTGCTGTATTTCTTTTTAGTAAGCAGAGTCACAATTTCTTAGAAATTACTAGTAAGGTCTGTCCCAGATCAAGTTCTATTCATCCTAGAGCTACAAATATTCTCTCCCTATTTCTCTAAGGTCTTAGTGGAGTGATGAAAATTATAAGAATGAAAAAATAATAATAAAGGAAGTAATAATTTGTAATATGACAATTGTATGGGAAAAGACATAAATATTTCATTTTCTTGAATTTACAAATTTCCTGATACAAATTTAAAATGAATTATGACATACTGAAACTTGCAGAAACATTAAAAATGGTACTAAGAAGGAATTTTACAGGGATAAAAGCCTATACAAATAGAAATATTTAAAAAACAACCTAATGATGTACCTCAAGGCTGAGAATGAGGGATTGGAGCTCAGTAGCAGAGCTCTGGGTTGGATGTCCCATAACCCCCCAAAATGAATAAAAGTAACAACAAGATAAATGCAAAATTAATAGAAGAAAAGAAATAACATAGATCAGATAACAGAAGAAATAAACATAATGCAGACTACAAGAAATACATAAGATCAGTGAAACAGATTTGGTCTTTTGAAAAGATACAATCAACAAACTTTCAGATAGATTCAGAAACAGTCAGGGGTCCAAATAAAAGGGAGACATATAAAGGAACCGATACAACTGATAATATGGAAATGCAAATGACCTTTAGATTCTACTTTGAATAACTATGTGTCAGTAAACTGGAAAACATAGAAGAAATGAGTAAGTTTCTGGATATAACTGATTTACTGCGCTTGAAATGGAAAAAGAAAGAAAATTCTAAACTGATCAATAATAAACACTGAGACAAAACATTATCAGAAATCTCAAAAGAAAAGTACAGGATCAGATGGCTTTCTGTGAAATTCTATCAAACTTTGAAAAAATTAACACCAACTCCAAATTCTTTCCAGATTCATTCTATAAGGTCAATCTTCCCTGATTTCAAAGTTATTCAAGGATACAACAGAAAATTCAAACTACACACAATATTCTTGATAAATACTGATGCAAAAGTTTTCCAAAAAATTAGCAAAGCTAATCTAACACCACATTATAAAGATTATTTACTATGATCAAGTTCTATTCATCCTAGGGCTACAAAAATGGTTCAACACATGCAGATTAATAACTAATACACCGTAGCAACAGAAGGAAGCATAAAATTCTATGACTATCTATAGATGAAGAAAAAAAACATTCAATAAACTCAGTATGAATTCTTTGTTAAGGTTACTGCCCTATAATACAGTCACCTTCCTAAGGCCCTCCTGCACAGAGGAACCTTTTAGGAGACATTTTAAACATAGGCCGTAACAAAGACTTCCATGTAACATCTAACACTTGAAACTATGAAATAACTCTAAAGTAGAATAAGGAAACATGTTGAAACATTGGCATAGGCAACATTTTTTAAAAATTATGACCCCAAATGCACAGGCAACAAATAGAAAAATAAACAAATAAGATCATAGAAAACTAAAATGCTTCTGTAAGGCAAAGAAAACAACAGCATGAAAGACAGCCTATGAAATGAAAGAAAATGTTCCCCAGCTATTCTTCTAACAAAGGAATAATAATCTAAATGTATCAGGAATTCAAAAGAAACTACCAGAAATTAATCCACTCAACAGTGAACAAATTAATGGACCTTACTCAAAAAAAGAACTAAGAATGGCAACAAATGTAAGAAAAGCACTCAATATCACTAGCTATCAGACAAATTCAAGTAAAAACTACACCGAGATATCTCACCCTCATCAGGCTATTATCAAACAAACAAATGTTGGCAGGAATGTAGAAAAAAATAATGTATATACAGCATTGGTGGAAATATAAATTAGTGCAACCATTATGGAGGACAGAATGGAGAACTGAAAATAGTTCTACTATATGATTCAGCTCTCCAACTCCTGGGTGTATATCCAAAGGAAAATGAAATCATTATGCTAGAGAGACACCTGGAGATCCATATTTTTCATGGCATTGTTCACAATAGCTAAGATATGGAGTCAATTTTGGTGTCCATGAACAGATGGATAAAAAAACATGTGGTACAGATTATTCAGCCACAAGGAAGAATGAAATCCCATCATCTGAGACAAAATGAATGGAGTTAAAGGATATCGTTTTATGTGAAATAAGAGAGAAAGAGAAAAACAATACTGCATTCATATAAGAAAGTTTAAAATAAATGACCTGAATATAGAATATTTATTACTAGAGTTTGAGAAAGGAAAGAAGTTGGAAAAAAGAAAAGCTATATTTAATCAGTTCATGTTATATACAGACATGGAAATATCACACAAAATCCCATTAATCCCTTTCTATTACCTAGGCCCCTTCACAGTATGATTCACAAATATTTAAATGAAAAGATAGGCTTTGTTTTTCCATCTCTTGTAACTGTTCTGAATTTGTAACTTGCCTCGACCAAAGTGACATTGTGAGAGTTTCAAGCCTAGCCCTCTAATGGCCTTGGTAATTCTACTCTTTCTACAGAAATTCTCTCCAAACCTCCATGTGACAGGTATAGGTTCATTTGCTGGACAGTTAAAGATAACACAGAAGTCACATATGTCATCCTAGATGAAGCCATCCTAGACTGACGAACCCTAATAATTGACTACAGGTTCATGGATGAGACTGGTTCCAACCAGAACAGCCCAGCCACACTATCTCCAGTTAGTAACCTGTAGAATTGTGGAATTAAATAAACGATCATTCTTTAAGAACACTAAGTTGGAGGGTGGAGTGGTAAGCCAGCAACTAATTCAGTGATCACATCATTTCTTTCCCGAACTATTTTAATTACTTTTGGTAGTTTGGCTCTCTGTTGCCTTTCTGCTCTCATCCATTTAATTGCCACAACACTGTCCTTCTCCTAGAGATTCTTGTTCAGAGCACCTTCAGTAGCTCTTCATTGTCCATGCAAAAAAGATTTAAGAACTTTAATCTATTATTCAAGGCTTTCCATGACTTTTCACACAGAGGTTAAATCCAGGACGTCTACTTTTTCTGCATTCATCCCTGATTTTGACAAAAGCTGTTATGAAAAGTCCTTGACAGTGAGACACAATTGATTGAAGAATCCCTTATTCATTAATCACATGATTTACTTTGCAGCATGTACAGTCAGTTTCTTTAGAAAATGATAATAAGACAGTTTATGTTTTCATGGACATTAAAAATAGAGAAAACTAATGTTCTATGTAGTAAAGAAACAGTCCTCCTCATTTTCCACATGCCTTATGTTACTTCATTGTTGTCTTTCTCTAGAACAAGTATCTGTTTTATATTCACCAGGTCTGCATATTCAAATAATCAGACAGATATAAGTCTATCCAAGTATTATGTCTTAGAAATCCTTGGTATGCCTTTTCCACTGATCTGAATGTAAGCCCTCCTATATGAACTTCCTTTCAAGCTAATGGGAACTGCTCTCAAGACACTTTTTTTCTCTATTTGATTGCATGTGGGTTGAGGGTAATTATTCAGCATCTGCTGAATACGTCAGGCTCTTCTTTTGCTGCTTCAACCCAAAATTCAAAGTGAAACACCTCTTGGGCATTACTTAGTATATACTTGTTTATCAAATAATTGATGAAAAATTACATCTTCATAAATTTTAGGCTTTTAACCTGGGTTTTTACTCTGCTATCAATTAATCATGTGACCTTAGATAGCAACCTTCATCTCCTATATGTGATGCCTCAAATGATACACTAGAGGAGCGGAGGGATGCGTAAACACTCTGTAAGACAAGTACAATCATTTGCAGGTATTGATACTTTTTTCTTTTCTGAGAAACAAGGCAGTTGAATGTAATCAATTTTGAAAATTGTGCTTGCCTTTGGTTGTTTTCTCCTTGGATGTATTGGCATAAGTACGAGGTGACCTACAGAACTAGGTACAGAACCCACATCTTAGAAAGTTCTCTTGCTAGTGGATGTGCTAGTGAAAATTCCCACTGTGATTCTCACTGCAGGCAGCTTTGCATCAGGTGGACGAGCCAAATGAGGCCAGAAATGCTAGGAGCTAAAGCTAATCATCACTGCTTTCTGCACCGTGAGACCAAAAGAGCCGTATTGACAAAGAGGAAGGTGTTATTTCAGCTATCTAAAACACCCAAGAATTTGGTTCAAAACTTTTTTTTATTAACTGAAACTTTTATTAATAAAAGTAGATTAAAAACATATTAAAAGTTTAATATTTTAAAGAATAACCCTTAGGAAATAGGCATATGATGACTGCTGTTCACGGTAATGATATACCGTGATATACCGATGATTAACATAAGCAGTACAAAATCCTGAGCCCTGCACTGCAGTAGATTTTCTGGCTCAGTTCAATAAGTTCAAGGTATTTCACTCTTATTCAGTTTGTTTGTTTTAATTCAAAGTAGCACTTAATGCTATGGAAAGGTCACATTTAATAATTCATGGACTTCAAAATCAATTTCTATTTGTCTGACATTTGGCAGCTTACCTATCAAAAACCAGTTTCAATCTGTAAAATGGGAGTGTTCCTAAGCACTCCACGATAGATACATAGACTCCATCATGATTTCATATCACCTTCTTCCCATTCCTTCATTTATTAACTAGTCTGCTGCTTTAATTCAATGTCGACTACTTATCACCTGCACTGCTATGACTCAATACTGCCTTATGGTAGCCTCCCAGCATGTATGGAGTTATAGAAAGTTTATCCTGGGGAAAATCTGTGTTATTGAATTATGCAAAAATTGCATTATAAACGACAATGAAACAGATGTATTCAGTATGGGACACAGGCTGATGAAAGATTTGGACTATCTTTGCTTACGAACATGTTGAAAGACATCATACTGGGGGAAGTGTTAAGATCTCAACTAAAATTTTCCAGCTTTCAAAGATGGGTTCTGACTCAACAGGTGGTAGAACAAAGTTTTCTATAAGCTCAGAATGTTAGCACGTTCCTCACTGAGAAATGTAACTGCTCTTAGATACTGACTCAGGAGGGCCCTCTGGAGAGCAAGTAGTTAGCTGACTGGTAGAGAGTTGGCCTATGCTATGATTTGAGTCTCCCCCCAAACCACATGTGGTCAGAGGTGCCTGAAGCTGAAATGTGTGATGTGGGGATTAAGGCCATGTGATCACTAAGCCACTACACGACAGTGAATGTTTTAGCAACACCCTGGTCCCTGTGGTCTGGATGGGACAAGATGCAGACAGATGTGGTGAAGCTCTCTCTCGTTGCTTTTGACCCCTGTGTGCACTGTGTTGTATCTATTATGTGTTGCCCACTGCCATCCCTTACCTTGGAGCCAAGCAATTATGGAATGAAACCTGTATAAATTAGAAGCCAAATAAATCCTTTCCCTTTTGACTTTGGGTATGGAGTATCTCATCTCACCAACAAGAGAAAAGTAACTCACGCAGAAGTTTGGTGCTGAGAGTTCAAAGAAATATGCTTGAGTCCTTCAGGTGCCGGGGTAGAGTGTTATGGTTTATGTGTAGATGTCCCCCAAAACCTCACACAGATGAGGTGAGAGTTTCTTCTTCAGAGGTAGTTGAACCTGGAATGTGTGATGCCGGGGTTACGGGAGTGTGATCACTAAGCCACTACATGTGAGTGAGCCATTTGAAGCCACCCTAATCCCAGTAGTGTGAATAAGATAAAGGGGGTGGAAAGATGCTCTGAAACACGCTTGCTACTTTGCTGCAGCGTGTGCACCATATTAGTTCTTCTCTGCACTTCCTGCTCGCCATCCCTGTCTCAGAGCCAGCCAATCATGGGCTGAAATCTCTAAGAACTGTAACCAAACAAAGCCCTTCTCTTTTAACTCTAGGTGTCAGATATTTTTGTCTCAGCAACAAAAGTAACTAACACAGCCTACCATGCACAAAGCCCTGGGTTTAATCCCTAGCTTTGAAGAAAAGTAGCATAATCTAAACAATTTATACCATTGTAGTATAACCTATTTTCATATGTTTTGATTATTATAACAAAAAGAATTTGCGGGGGCCGGGGAGTTAGCTCAGTGGTTCCGGCGCCTGTCTTGCAAGTGCAAGGACCCGGGTTCGATTCCCCGGTAACCACATAACAATACTGGGTGTGGAGACCCACACCCAGCAACAACCAGTACCACATACCACAGTGCCAGGCGTGGTGGCTCACGCCTGTAATCCCAGCACTCGGGAGGCAGAGGCAGGAGGATTGTGATGAGTTGGAGGCTGAGCTGAGGGCCAGCCTGAACCACAAAGCGAAACCCTGTCTCAAAAAACCTAAAAAAAAAAAAGAATTTGCAAGGATTTAAGGATATTTTAGCCAATATATCTTATAATACAGCACACAGTTCCTGGGTCTTACTGGCTAATCGTGTAGTTTATTACTTGGGCCCACAAAGACTCGGATATGCTGGGTGGCCCTCCAAGACAATTGTCTTCCCTGTGATAGTCAGTGATCTGGGCTCTCATCATTTTGTCATCTCAACAAATCCTCTCCATGTACCCTACTCAACCTGGAAAATTGCACAGGAAAATTGGCTTTTCTTTTACTCCCTTTGGACAGAACATGAACCAGGTCTCCTTTGGTCTTGCTGGCCACACTATTTACATAGCTTTGCTTTACTGCAAGAAAACTAGGAAGTTGTGGCTCTTATATGCCCAGGAAAAAAACAGGGACTAGACATTGATTTGCTTTACTAATACCAATGAGTTTATTGATGTGCGGTCCAGAGTGAAGATCACAAAGGAAAGCTTGATATATTCTCTGAAAATATGGTTTCTATACCTCACTTTATTATAGATAACGAATAAGTGTCTTTGGAATCTTGGGAAGACCATTGTCTTCTCTAACCAGGTTGGTAGACCAGGCCTCCATAGAAGGCCTGAATGAAACTAAGTATAGGAACTTGTCCTCTGTATCTAATCCTTTTTTGCTCCAGTTAACCTGGTTCAGCCTTAATGCTTTCCCAGCCCCTGTGGCCATAACCAACCCCACTCAGCCTTCCCACAGAACTCCTACGTGTCACCCAGGAGTGTGAGTGAAGAGATGAATGGACCGAATAGATAAATATCACCTTCTTCCATCACCTAGGCAGATAGGTCTGAGGTGCATTTTGCAACATTTCAGAGTCCTATGGGCTGAGTAGTGCCCACAATGCACTGGGTGACATGCATGTGTGTCCTTGTATTCTTCATGTCCCTTTTCTTTCTTCACTCTATCTGATCCACATTCTTGTTCCTTACAGCCTTTTAGGAGGAATTTTGAGCTTCAAAACATTTCCATAACTCTTGATACTATAAACTGCTAAGGGTGGTCAATAAAACTCTAGGAAAGAAAAGATCAAAATACCCTTCTCCTTAGGGTTCGAGGTTATTAAAAATAAGTTTGCTGCATTAAGATGGTCTCAAGTGAGGTTGCTTGGCATCAGAAGATACTCATGGCCCCTAAATTGAATTTTATTATGCTAATAAATATAGATATCAGCTTTTAACCAAGGCCAGAATTAAGCATGGTGTGACTACGTGGTTATAAACGTTATCTAAGTTGGACTTTGTGAATGTGTTTGGAGTGGGTTAGCTGTCTATGTGAATATAATCTCCAAAACTTTAAAAATGGGGATGTAATCATAAGGCAGTGTGAGCCCTGACAGATGGGGTAACCCTGAGGGAAGGGCTTCTGTTTTCTGCTCACCCTGTGAGCTTGTGTGATGAGCAGCAAGGTCAGAGCCAGTGCATGTGGTCATCAGCCAATAGGCAGAACTTCTTAGGCCGTGCTGTGCACTGCACAATATTCTGCCATTCTTTTTTTCCAGAGACTTAGGAAAGAAGAGTTGGGCCTAAGTACAGAACAGCTCTGGCAAAAGTAACTTCAGAGTTCCTGCTGTTTGAATGGAAGCGACTTATGCAGGCCAGGTGACCTGCAATTCAGACCCGTCAGGGCAGCAGAATCCTGAAGTGATGGCTGAGGTTAGATCACACCAGGGAGAGAGACAAGTTCATCATAGTAAGGACCGAAGGTAGACTTGGACAACAAGTAGCAGACAGTATCAGCATCATGATATGGGCATCTCATAACTCAAGTGCCGGGGTTTGTGGCAAGTCTCATTGAAAAATGAACAAACATTTCAAAGGAAAGAGGGTATAGGGGTAAATAATGAGGGAAAAATAATGTGACAGTAATAAAGAAAGAAGGAAACAAAGCTTATGTATATGGGGAGGGGTTGTAGAGCAGGGGGAAAGGGAGAAAAATGAGAATCAAGTCATGTCATATACGGGTACAAACTCTCAGTGTTGAATGTGATGATGATGCGTATTCATAATGTACCAATAAAGATTTGAATTTTTTTTGAAAAAAGAAAGAAAAATGAACAAACAAAAATCTTAGTATAGTTGTGATCCCACTGATTGCTCCAAGGGTATAAGAGTAAAGCTATGCAGAACTTTGTGACAGTGAATATCTTCCCATTTTGGGCTCTTGCATCTTTGTGCTATGTTCATTTAGCTAAGCCAGAATCTGCTTCCCATACAGTTTTGGTGTGTTGCTGAGTAAAGGACAGTTTGGCATGCAGTGAGAAGGAGGATGAGGTGGCAGCTATGTCCAGCAGGAGTATGAAATACCAAGACAGCACACCCTGTTACAGGTGTGCGACTCTTCTGGCCTTTGTAGGCTGTAGCTAAGCACAGCTCCTCTAGTGCCAGCCAGGTCTTGTCTTCAGCCTTCTCTCTGAGCTAGGATCTCACCTACCCTGGAGGTGAGGGAGGGAGTGACTTCTCCTGCAGGACATTCTTGTTACCATCCCTGGAGGGTTGGTGGTGGGTTCCGAAGCCCACCAGGAGTCCCTGTTCACACCTGCCCTTCCCTGCTCTGTACTCTTCCTTTTGCCATGCCAGTCCTACTCGTGTTGGGATGAGAAACAATGTCATTCCTGGGGCTTTTGCTTCTCTGTTCATTCCATGACCACAATCAACACTTTCTGTCTTACAACTCTGAGCAAAAATTTTAGAGAAGTCAGCCTGTTCTGATCTGATTTCACTTGAGCTGTGTGGAGGCAGGGTGAAGAAAAGGGGGAATCAGGGAGTGATGGAGTTGTGTAAGGAGAGGGTGCTGCAGGGGGTATCCCCAGGGTGGTACAGCAGCAGAGGACCACAACATTCACCTACACCACAGATCCAATCCCTTCAGGGCCACAGTCAAGGGGCACGCAATGAGCAGGCAGGCCAGGCCAGTTAGAGGGTCAGAGAAGGAGCCAGGGGAGAGTAATGATGCCCACTGCTGCTGGATTCTATGACAAGAAAAGCTAAAAGTTCAAGTTCTTACATGAAGACTCCTAACTTTTGATGCCTATAACAACAGCATAGTCAATTTCCAAACCTATCATATTCTGCCTATCAGCAAGATTTGGGTTCAGGTTTTTATTCCATCACTTTGTAGATATGTGGACTTGGGCAAGTTCCTTCTATATATGAATCCTTAGTCTATAAAATAAGAATGATAGTACCTACCTTATGTAACATTTAAGAGAATCAAATGAATTACAATGTATTTTCCAGTTTCTAAGAGACCAGTGAAATTTTTTTTTCCTGTACCGGGGATCAAACTTGGGCCCTTGTACTTGCATAGTTGACGTGGTGCCACTAAGCTACATCCCTGGCCCAAGATCAGTGAAGTGAAGATACACCATCTTTATGATCCCCAAAGAAGGAGACTATGGTCACCAATTAATCTCTGACGTGATACTTACTACTTAGAACCATTGATTGACAATTATTGAAAGGGCCCCTTCAGATTCATTGCAGCACAGTTTTGTAATCACAGATCACTCCTGGGCAGATGCATCAAGGAAACCATAAGTGGAATAACTTGGTTGGTATTCCTCAGAATGCCCTGCATTGCTAAGTCTGACAACTACGAATTGATGTTCAACTGTGTTTCAACACAGCATCATCGCGCTGGAATCAGGAACATTCATTCGTGAGGTAGCATTGTTCTAGGGAGCAATTCCTCAGTGTCTTCAGGAATTTCTTCCAACTTGCTGACATCTAAAGAAAGTTTTCTTGATCTTGCCAGAAGATGTCAATGGAGAACTTTTACACAGAAAGACTGGCGGTCTTCTCTAGATGATCTTTAAGTCAAAGATTGTGGTCTAAACATTCAAAGAATTTCAGTTGTGCAGCCACACACCAGTTTGCACCTAACTAACATCAGCAGATAACCCCTGTTATTTTGCTGAGGCTGACTGTCAAGTTTTCATTAGTTGTGAAATATATTCAGGTTTTCTAGATATTGGAATCTAAAAAAACATGTATTACATTATACTGAATTGAGCCTTTGCAAAGCTCATAGAAGATAAAGTGATAGCAAAATATTTGATGAGAATAACATTTTTATAAAGAAAAGCAGTATTTGTAAGTTTCATCCTCTCGTGTATTATCGGTGCGCTCTTCTTTAAGACATGAGATGTTTTTTCTGTAAAATAGATGTAACTTGATTTGCAAGAATTACATACACAGACAGGAGTGGGTGGTAACTTACAGAATGCCTCAAGTATGTTTAGCTCCTCTGATTCTGAGGCTGGAAGAAGCAAACCTGGGTAAGAAAGTGAGGGCCAAAGGGTTCACGGATTGGGTCTCTTCGGGAAGGGCGATTGGACCCTGGAAAGTTCCCCAGAGAAGCAAAAATAGGCACATAACACATGCTTTGACTAGTAACTGTAACTCACTAAAGATGAGAACAGATAGGAGAACTTGAGCAAGGAAGACAGAAAATAGCAGAGATGTGTAGTTCTGACCCGGCCATTCTGGTTAGGTGGTTTCAGAAAGCTCAATCAGAGTTCACTTGTCAGGGTCCTTGTTTGTGATGCGGAAGTCATGGGGGCCCATTTTGCCATTAAATGCACCTTTCAAACTTTCCTCTATGAGAAAAAATAGCCCTGCTCTAGCTCTTTGCTTCTCATGGCAATTCAGCCTTTTCCCCCCTCTTCCATCTTAAGCCCTTGGAAAAACCAGAACTTAGAGAGTAAAGGGTCTGCCAGGGAGAGGTCAGGCAGAGGAAGGGCCAGCTATCCCCTACCTAACCTCCCACCACTCTAAATGATTCCGCGAGCTGAACGGCGCATTGTATATTTCATTTGCAATGATTGTACAACAGCTGTATAATAGATGTTGTTGAAGATATGAGTGTTGCTCCGAGTGTAGCATAAATGTCCACAGTGAGCTACAAATGCGAGTGAGAATGGCCCTGCCTGCATAGTAATTGGTATTATTACTGGAATGAATGAGAAAGCCACATATGGATGAATGGGTGGAGCTGCAGAAGGGTGCAGCAGGAGAGACTAAGGCTGTCTTGTATTTTCTCTTATCTGCGGCTGCACTTTGGAAAAACCAGCCAAAACAGGTATAGGAAAACAAGTAAGAAGTGAGAACATGACAGAAGAGCGAAGCTGCTCATCCGCTATTCTGTAGCATGCCCCCTTCTCTCCTTCAGTGCCCACTCTTATTAATTGCAACAAACTATATCACTCTTCCCTTCCCGGAGAAAAATCCTATCGGTTACAAAGAAGTAGAAGGATATACTCAGTGAAGGGTGGGGGTGGGGGGAAGACCCTGGCAAGAGAAACACTTCAAGTTAATTGGAGCTGAGAATATAAAATACTCGTCCTAAAGTGTGTGCTTCAGTTCTGAGAAGGAAAGTGTCGAGATCATAATGTTTTCTGTGCAGGATTCAACACAGCATGGGTGTTTTAAAACAAGCGGTAATCATTTCTCATGGAGAAATTAGAAGCAGCAGCTCCTGGGCTCAGGACAAGCACAACAGAGTCCCATTCTTTTCTTGTAAGGGAGACACAAAGAGACAAACACCAGGCAGCTGAAGGGTCCCTGAAACCGAATGGCAAAGTTAATGTTGTAGAGAATTATGCAGTTTGATTTCCTCACTGCTTTATTCGTTCAGAAAAATATGACACCGAAATTTCCTAGAATTCTGAAAATGAGGAGGCAAGAAATTTGGGTAGAAAAACATCAACTAGCTTTTACAGAGGTGGTAATGCAAATTAATTGGTGAACTTGGTAATCAGGAAATAGCAGAACATTGTTTTCTTTGGCAAAGCTGGCCACGTTATTTCTTTGAAAGATGAGATCTTTTGAGCCTAATTCAGAAACAGTCTCTGCCCTGCTAGATAGAGCTTTGGTCTGCTTGCTCACATCCAGGGTGTATTTCTGTGGCATCTGAATCACTATTAGGTCTGTTTAATTATTCTTTTTTTTTTTACTAGAAATAATTTCTCTAAAGTAATAAGCAATGCACTGCCTAACACCAAGTTAAAAATTCTTAGAAATAAATGCAGGGAAATTAGTTACAATTATTCACATAGTTCTTCACAATGGTAGCATATGAGAAGAAAGAGGGGCCCCTCTAATGCCTTTTTTGAAGACCATCTTTGTTTACTTCCTTCCCAAGTATGAAGAGATTGCGTGATCCATTTGCATAGGATAACTAACATATACTACATCATTTGCACGTCTGCAAGTACACGTGAGTAACCGTAATTACACGTGACACCAATTACTCTATTACTTTGTATTAAATTATAATGGAAAATTCCACTAGAGAATTGAAGCCTAATTGCATCTTAATTTGCATAATTTTGCATATTAATTACATCTCAGATGAATAATAAATTTCAGCAGATTTTTAATTTATGCATAGACACAAAAACAAGTGGAGAAATAATTTAGAAAAAAAAAATACCAGCAACTATTACTTAGGGCATTCAACTAATTTTGCTTAGTTTAGCAAAACAAAACTTGGTTTGTTTAATATAGCATCTTCAGGCTGATTGCTGTTTATTGCACAATATGTCAGTCTTGAAACATAGGTGCAAGCATGGCTTTTCTTAATAAAATAAAAAGTGTTAAATTATAGCATTTTAAGTTTAGAGATTTTATATTTTGATAAAATTGTCTGGGGAGAAATATCTTTAATTCTTTCTGTTAATTGAGATGAATTTCTGTTGCGGTTATTTTAAGTGCAGGGGATTACAAAAGGTAGAATTTAAGAATATGCTGGGGAAGGAGATCACTAATAAAACACGTCAGTTGTTTTCCTATTTTAAGTGTACGTTGGAGTCACCCATGTTTGTTTTAGTGATTCTGAATGAACAATCTAGAGAATTTCCATGCATTTTGTTTTATGGGGTACAGTAATTTAGAAGAATGGCTTTCAGAGATGACTATTATTTTCTGATTGTTTTCTTTGTTTTTCATTGCCTGCATGGAAAACAGTGATACTTGTTTTTGATTGCTAGAGATTTGGGTATCAAATTTCCTCACCTTTGCTCTGGATTTATTAAATAGAAAGTATATTTCTCAGAGTTAGTTCATGTGTTTTCACTCTATAGCTGAATCTGCACTGACAGCCGTAAAAATAAAACATTGACTTGGTATTTCTCAAATGACAACGTGCAAGTGCAAATTCCCTTCTCCCACCTTGTGCCTAGATCCAGGTCTTACTGCTTTGTATTTGCTGAGACTGTTAAGAGCACTAGAAAGACCCTTAACTCTGCCTCCACTAAGGCTAAGCCTACGATCATTTGCCAAATTATACAAAAGGAGAGAATGACAATGTCCTAATAAATCAGGAAACTGTCAGGATTAATAATCTCACCCGTCATCTGTTTTCCTATAAAAGCCCTATTGGCTTCAAATATTTCCTTGTTTGTTTTGCGGTTCGGCTGGTGCGCAGACTGGACCTGAGCCAGTCTGATGCCAGGAGACCCCCAAGAATCCATCCTCTATGTCTGGTATCACCTTAGTCTGCATTTCCCAATCGTACCGGTTCACAAGGATGTAAGCAAGAATTTTTTTACAGCGTATGTTCCCCTTCTCTGGTTACCCATCATTGTTATTATTTGCTATGCGATAGGCAACATTTTGAGTTGAAATGTCTGGATTCATCTGTTTCCTTAAATTTCCATATTTGCTATTCACGTCAGAAAAGTTTGCCTTGTTTCAAGCAAGCTAAAAACCAATGGAGAAATAAAGACCTGTCAATGCTTTCTTTATTATGAGGATTTCTAGTTAAGTGTTTTTGGATTCTGGTCTTTGGTTTTTGTTACCAGGTTACAGCCTTAAGAATACCTTTAATTATGTGGATACTTAAAACCTGAAATAGTTCCGCAATCCAAAATAGCGCTGTGTCGATGATTGCATCTGCCTCTACTTTTTGTTCAACCCCGTTTGATCTGATCGAGTTCTTACATTAAAAGTGAGATTCAAGCGGGCTGAGCACCACCAAAACACTCGATCTCTCCAACATTTGAACAATGGTTCCCTCTTGTGACCAGACTTGGGTACTGCGATTTGAGAAAGTTGGGCATGTGAAAAATCTCTTGCAAAGTGGAAACAGGTTTTTACGCAGCTCCCTGCGATGCATCTACTCGCGCACTGCGTTTGGAGATCTTCCCGGAGCTTTCGAACCCTTTTACTTATTTTACGTTTGAGGTGTAAATTTTGCAATACAAGAGGGAAAAAACCAACTAAGCAGCCCAATGCTTATTACTAGAAGTACAAAGGACACATCTGCGTTGGGGCTTAGCGTTTGTATTTTATGATGATTTTGGAGTTGTTAATAAGTAGTTAGAAAAAGGTGGCGTGGCTTCCGATGTAGGCTTCAAAATAATCCAGCCACCCTAGCTACAGTATTCATTGTTTTCAAAAGGAGTGTCAAACACGCGGCGTGAGGTCTAAACTAAGCCTTTTCTTTTAAGCATTTTATCTTTAAAGTTCATCTGACGGGGGTTAAACACTCTTTCACTTAACAAGCTGCTCATGATCTCGCCAAGCCCCTTTGACAGGTGTTTTCCAAAGATTTATTTTAAGCCCAGCTCCTGCGGGGGCCACCATCTTATACTCACTCTCCAAATTCCCGCTCTGAAGAGCGTGCCCCTGATGCAGAAACGCAAGTAGCCACCGCGTCCCTTCGGCGTTAAACTGTGCAGAGGCCCAACCGCAGAGAGATGTCCCTTAAGTAGACTTTTCTCCTTCAGATCATGTTTAATGTAAAAAGTAAAGTGTTGTTAGTAACGGAGACAGGAATCTGCTCTTGTGGTCATAGGACTGGAAGATCGCAGCCGGCCGTGCAAGATGGATGCGTGTTTTTAGTACACTTCACCACTCGGAGTAATAAAGATACCATCTTTCCATTCTATTCTAAGGAACCTTTTGAAAGAAAGGGAGCATTTGCATTTGTCAGGCCATTTGCAAGCCACAATCTTCCTCGCTCACCACAGAGTTTATTTCTTTGGAAGTTTAACATGGGAAATGAGGTCTGGGGTGAAAATGGACACTCTCTAGAGTGTTTGGGGAAAAGTAGCAGGAAAAGACTGGATCGCTAAGAAGCAAGAGCAGAAAGGCGTAATTACTGATGACGTGTTACTTATTGACTGGACTTCCAGCAAGCTCCTTTCTCCACCTCGCCCTTCCCATCCCAGGCTTAGGAACCAAGTTTCAGTCTCTGAAATTCTGTGATGAGACCGGGGGTGGGGCACCACAGACCACCGCTGGGTGTTTGACGGAGGAGCCTCCATTTGGGGCAGAATTGTACACCTTTCTATTGAAAAAACGTCATCCTCACCTTTCCACCTGTGCCGTGAGCCACATCACGAACTGACAAACAGAGGAAGACCGTGTGTTCGGGACACAAAATTGGCTGCCACTTGACAGTGAGCACAAAATTCAAAATGGAAAAGAAATGATGCCTTCTGCTTTCAGCAGTGGACTCACGAGAACGCATCCCGTAGTCAGTCTTTCCAGCCCCCCTCGTCGTCCCTGCCGGCCTTTCAGCGCCTCCTTCCCTCAGGTGGGTCCTGGGTCTGCTGTTGAGCTCCTCGTGGTGTCCACACTCTGAGGACCTCCTACCTTGCTTAACATAAACTTTCCTCTCTGCCTTTACAAAAATAACAACGTAACAGTGAATGAAGTCATAACGGTGACAGGCTTCCCCAGTGCACCGTTACTGGCATCTTGTGAACATTTTTTCTTAAAAATCACCACCGCCTGGTTTTCACAGGACACGTCCCCTGAAGCCTCCATCTTTCTTCTACTCTCTGCTCTTTGCCTCCTTCTTTCTCCCTCTCTGTCTCATTATCTTTGTGAGTTTACCAGTCTAGTTCGTTTGAGCAGGAAGAATAAAAGCCAAAACTCCATTTAGATCTTCATTTCTTTCTCTAAGGAGATTACAGACATTCTTGGAAGTTAACAGAACAATAAGGACATAGGAAAACTGTAACCCAAATTTCAGATTGACTGAGCTAGTAAAATGTCAAACAAAACACTTAGAATCTGAAACTGAAAGATACTTGCTAGCTCTTTGTGCCAAAGAAGTTTAGACGCAACCCAGAATATTGCCATTTGTCCTAACTACCAGTTAATGAAAGAAAAGATACTTTACTAACAAATGTACACAATAAGCATAGACCCCCTTCTCCATTGGCCCTGTTTACTTTTAGAAGCTATCAGTACATTTGGGGTGTTTTTCTCCTTTGTATGTTTGTCATTTAGATCAGCTAAACCTCAGTCTAGCATGCAATTCACACACAAGCTTCGGGCTGACCTCTGGGACCTAAGCAAACAACCCTCCTCTTAGATGCCCTGTATAAAAATGAACAACTATCATCTAAGCCCTCATAAGGCGTTATTTTAAATTTGCCTCCATTTCACTTTGAATTTCACTGATAGTTAACTTACGTCCAACAGCAGACTGGGAATTCCACGAGGTCAAGGATTTTTGTGACTCTGTTTGTTTACTCATTTATCAAATCACCTTAAATCTAAGTGAAAATGATTTATACAAGAGTTGATTTTTCTTCCTACTGACTAGAAATTTCTTGTAGCCATGGAGAGAAAGGATTAGGAACACTCCGGGTGAAATCTCATCACCTGATCTTATACTTGTGAGGACAGCCACGCTAAGAGACAAGTGGAGGTCTCACCAACTGCTCTTCCTGGTTCAGTCCCACGTTACTGTGCATGTATGACATTTTCAGAAGTCTGTTCTAATTAGGACCTCAACCTAACATTTAGATACAAGAAGAAAAGTATGTTGTTCAAAAAACATTGCACTGATACTGCTCCTGTCCTCGAGTCTCCATGGCAGAGTGTCTCCCAGGCTCAGTGGTCCCGGCTGCCAGGGCCTTTGGTTCTTCAGAACTGGCGAGGCGTCGAAGTTTCTCTCTCTCAACCTTCCGCATCTGCAGGGGAGGCGGGGGCCAGAGACTGCAGGAAAGGAAACTGAGACCCAGGAATTCAAAAGGACTATCTTTTGACTTCCCAGCCAGTAGTTCCCTCACTCAAACTCTGGAATTGACAGAGAGTCATGTGGCAATTTGTGCTTTTAAAAGAGGGGACCGAGGAGGTTGTTTAATTGTTCTTCTATTACGTGAAGAAGAGAAAAAAAAAAAGGAAAGGAAAGCTGCAGAATGGGGAAGGTAGCTCTCCAGCAGCCCCGGTTTCTCCCCGCCGAGCTCCAGGAGTGAAGACGGCTCCGGCGGAAAGTCCGGGACTGATCGGTTCTTGTCGGAAACTGTCTTCTTTTCGGGGGAGGAGGAGGTAGCCGCCCACTCGCCTTTTTTCCTCCCATCTTCTAGATAAAAATGAGTGTTTAAAAACTGTGTTAAAATTTTCAAAAACACCTTAAAAAGATTCCATTACTTAAAGTGATTTGGATAATTGTGTTCAATGGTAGCCATTATTTAAAAATATAATTAGTTGCTGAACTCAGAGAAGGAGGGAAATTTCTGCAGGTGTTTCTCATTATTTGCTATGCATACAAAATATCTGCATAAATTACCATTATTATTCCAATGTATACTAAGAGACAATAAAGCATTAGCAAGCAAAGAAGAATGCTGTTGACCTGCAGACTGGGAGAGAGGTCTGGATTCACAGTAATGGTGCGCTGGCCCTCGGCGCTCGTGCACACATGTGCGGCGGCGTTCGGCGCTGAAAGGAACAATTCTGCACCTGTAACAATATTACACACGGAGTTCGACTCCCTCAGAAAGACCCTGAAAATAGGAGAGGGGGTGGGGAGGAGTGGCAGCCAAACAAGCAGCAAGGGACAGTGCTGGCTGGAATTATTTAAGGTTGACACATGCTGGGGATGTGGGGGCTGGGATATTTCTTTTAGTTCAACCACCACCACCCCCGAACGTCTAGCTGACGTTTTTACAGTGTGCGTTGCCCTCCACATTTTTCTCGTAGAGTATCTCTGGGTGTGATGGTAATATACCGTCAGCAGGACCCAACAGTACTCCCAGTTCTAGTGAGCCATGAGTCACGTGTGGCAATTGAAAGCTTAACGTGGATGGTGCCACTAAAGCACTGGTTTGTTTTTTACAATTTAACTTTAATTAATTTAAATCTAAACAATCACATGCAGCCATTGGCTATTATATCAGAGGGATTAGAAAACATCATTTCAGGGGCCGGGGAGTTAGCTCAGTGATTCCGGCGCCTGTCTTGCAAGCGCAAGGGCCCGGGTTCGATTCCCCGGTAACCACATAACAATACTGGGTGTGGAGACCCACACCCAGCAGCAACCAGTACCACATACCACAGTGCCGGGCGTGGTGGCTCACGCCTGTAATCCCAGCACTCGGGAGGCAGAGGCAGGAGGATTGCTGTGATGTGAGTTTGAGGCTGAG
>PVIR01031778.1:0-19107 GCA_004026965.1 Petromus typicus
GTCCATGGGAGCCCGGCCTACTTCTCTCTGTTCCCTCAGGGAACTTCCTATCTAGCCAGCCTAGAAAAGAGTTCCAGGCAGGTGCCATGGGACATTCAATTTGTTCAGAGAAAAAATAAAGAAAATGAAGACAAGCGTGTGCTCACAGTTGCCCAGTGGACGTGTGGCGCAGGCAGGACTGGAGAGCAGGATTTGCTGTGTGAATTTGGGATGCTGCTGCCTTACGTTACTCTGTGGACAGTGTGACTGGTGATAGCTCATTCCTGCCGTGCAGCCAATGGGGAATCAGATAACATCCCACGTGACAGGCAGATAGGTTTGGCCTTGTCCGAAGGAGTCCCCTCGACAAGGAAGGCAGACACTGGATGTGAGCTGGAGGGGCCTGAAGGAGGTGTCCCTGCCAGGCGAGCACTTAGTCGATCTGCTCAGCACTTCAGGAAGGCAGGGAAGTCTGGGAGATTTAAGCGGAGGAGACGGTGTCCAGGGGATGATAAAGAACAGAGGAGTGCAGAGAGGTGAGAGGAGAAGCTCGAATATGTAGAGAAGAGGTAAGACGGGGGATAAAGAGGGAGAAGGTGACAGTGCCTCCCAGGGGCTGGCGATGGCATCCTCCTTTCTCAGAGAACTTGAGGTGTCGTGTCTGTCACTGTCTGTAAACCTGGAATGGTGGAATCCCTTTGCAAAAGGGGCCGCACCATTTCCAGTGGGGGCTGACCTTCCACAGTAAGCTGCGGAGTGAAACAGCTTCGGCTTCAGGGCAACTACAGGCAGGCCTGGGGAGGTGAGCGACAAGTCGATCTGGGTGCTCGATCTGGATGCTGCCTGCATTTGCTCAGATCCCCAGAACCTGTTGGCTGCTACACCTGGACCTCACTGAGCTGATAACAGTCTGGACTGAGCAGCAGGCTGGTCTAGTCCTGGACGAGGCTCGGACATGCTGCCTGACCGATGCCCGCCCAGGATCCTGGCTGGGACTCTGACAGAAACTTGTGAGTTCTTGGCAGCCAGAATTCCACTGCCAGGAAGCACCTGGTCGTGTCCACCCCCTTGTCACTAACACTTCCTTTCTCCTCAGAGCCAGTACCCAGGGACACTGACACCTGCTGAAATCAAGGTCTATGCCATTCTTTCCCTTTGAGCTGGCACCAGAGTGGGGAGCCACTGATCTTCTCAGAGCTGCCTAATATCAGGCCCAGAGCAAAGCAAAGCAAAACAGCTCTTTTATCCTTCTCTCTTCCTCTTCTATTAAGGGAATGAGCGGTAAATATCTGGACAGGTATGCAGTGGTTACCTTGGGGGATAAGGGCATTTAGGATATGAATTGCAATTAGCTACAGTTAAAATTATTTTGTAACAATAGAGATCTTATTGAAATATCTTGACATGGCAAGAGAGGTTTGGGTGGTGGGTCCATCCATGATCTCTCTTCTCTCATTTCCCATTTTTAGCTTTTTTGGCACAGAACAGAAGATGAAAACTTCTGCCCCAAATAAAGTGTAAGTCACTGATAGCAGCAGTTTGTACCTTCCTTGTCTGAGTCTAGGACAGTTTCACCAAAACAGGCTCCAAAGCTCTGGGCCCTGCTTAGAAGCCCCTCCCTTCTGAGTAGCTTCATTTAATCTCATCAAGATTAAAAAAAAAAAAATTTCTTGAAGCCATTTGTATGTTAATGAAAAAAATCTGTAAATGGAGATAGCTTTATTTCCTGTTTTGTCTTAACAGATGATTACTTATCTTGTCTGGGCTTGAACAGAGAAAAGCATCAGGAAGACTCTTGTTGAAGAAGATCACTTTTTTTGCTGGTGGCAAGAGACACACTGCAGGAAATAACGAGCTGGCCACAGCTGTTGTTTAGATGGTGGTAGAGGCGGCGGCAGCCTCTCCCGCTCCCCGTGTGCCTTCTGCTGAGCCTGGAGCACATCTCCACCAGGCATTCACCGGGTCGAGATGAGCCTAAGAGCCCTAAGGGAGTCAGTCCCCTCCCTGTCTAGCACAGTAAAGACAGTGTCCTCCCAATCAGATGACAGCGTTCTGCTCCCAGCCTGGCCTCTGCTGGTCTTTGAGGATGCTATTGGCCGTGCCGTCTGTGGCACAGTCATTTCTGCCAGGATTCCTACTCCAGACATCCTTTTCCGATTTTCCCCTCATCAGTAGCCGAAGAGAGAGACACTAAATTGCTGTCTAGTTTCTCTGCCAGTGATAAATCACTCCAGACTCAAGAGGACAGCGTGGTAACTTCAAGAAAGACCTCCTGGTAATCTCTAGTGGGATCTGCAGTTTCTCTGAGCTCTCAGGAGATCCATGGTGCACTTGTTCTCTGAAGGGTGCCTGGCCACCAGCATCCAGGTGAATATGTCCCTGGACACATCCTCCACACTTGTGGACACTGTCATTCTCTTCCAGGGTCATTTTGTCTGTTTACACCTCCCATTGACCTGGAATATCTTTGGGGGCGAGGCTAATATCCTCTTGTTTTTTCTTCAGAACCCCAGGCCCAGCACCTGGCAAACACTGTGCTCTTTAAGTATTTTTAGATAACTGAGGGCTTTACGGAAACTCTGGAAGTCTATCTTTCCTACATCCTCTTTTCTCTTGGCCTTGGCTGGAGTTCCAGATAGAGAAGGCACCTGGACTGCTCACTTTCTCTGCTGGCAGAGGGTTTGTCATTTGTGAAGTTGCCAGGACCACAGTACTAGTGGCCTTTGGTGAGCTGCCTGCTACGTGCTGGTGGCCCTGGCTTCTCCCCGAGGAGAGACAGATTTGAGCAATTGTCAGTATGAGTGGAAGGTCAAGAGGTATTTGATTTTAAAATTTCTTAAGGATAAAAAATTTAAATTAAAAGAATTTTGCATTTGCAAAGCACAGGAGATCAACAGACAGGACAGACTCAGCTGCCAGCTTCTCAGCTGTGGTCTCTCACTTGACACAGGAGAAGGGCTAAGGGTTACTACCCTTGAGTTATGAAGCAAGAATTCAACCAGCCCGAGCAGTGTTCACATCTCTCCCTTGGACATCACTGGGGTGTGGAGACAGCGCTTTTCTCATTCAACTTGGCCCTGGAACTTTCTGAAGTGCCAGCTCTTGGAAAGAAATGTGATCATGCCAACTAGGCATACCCTGTAGGTTCAAAGTGATCTTGAAGCTATGAGGTTTAGGTCACATATATGAATTATAAAATAATTCCTAGCCATTAAGAATCAAGAAACCAGAGTGAACAATTAAGAAAGTTGCCCCCATGGCACCAGTCCAAGTTCTTACGAGGGGCTTAATTTCTCCTTGGCTGGGATGGTAAAATCACGTTATCTCTCCTAGGGACCTGAGTATTCACATTCTGACTGAGTTGCCTACTGCTGTGAGTTCTTCGGTATCTGATATTACATCACTGAGCCTAGAGTTCCTCGTCTGTCACGAATGAATGGTGTTAATTTCCACCTCTGCATGTTATTTTGAAGATTCAGAGATTTCTGTGAAACAGCCCTGGTGCAGAGTAGGCTCAGTAAAAGTGATGATGGCAATGATGATGATGATGATGATGATGATGATGATGATTGTGATGATAGAGATGGTGATGATGGTGATGATAACGGTGATGGGAGTGATGGGGATGATGATGATGATGACTATGGTGATGATAGTGATGATGATACTTGTGATAGAGATGTGATGACAATAGTGGGGATGAGGATGATGATGATGATGGGAATGGTGGTAATGAGCTGGCCTCCCCTTCCTAGACCTGGCAGCAGGGCCAGGTGAAAGTCAGCCTCAGCTCTGAAATACATGAGCTCTTACCTGTGGTCACCGTGTGAACACTTCCAGCTCACCTTGCCGTGTTTTTGTGGAGCACGCTGAGGACAGTGCTCGCATTGCATCAATGTCTGCACTTTCACCGTGCCCCTGTACCTTCCTCGCTCTCATTAAAGTCATTATGTTCATTTCATACATGAAACAACTGATGCTCAGGGAGGTCAGACTCTCATACAAGGTGAATGAGGCAAAAGTAAGAGCATCAGATATTTTGACTTAGTTTTTATTCATAATGTAAAAAAACTACAATAATGATTCCCATTAAAGCATAGATAACTGAAGCCCTTTAAAATACTAAAGCAAAGATTTCAGAGAGACAGGCAAGAACAAAATGTTTTCTGCCTTTGGGGAACTCTCAGCCCCTTGCTTAAGCTCTGAAAATCTAGAAAAGATTAGTCACTGAGCCACAGACAGGTGGAAGGCTCATAGGACGCTGGAGTGGATGCAGGCCCTGGGGACATCCGGGTGGATTTCTATAGGTTTTTTTGCTGGAGCTCAGTGTTATGTCTCCTGAAGGATGGGCGATGGACAGCATGACGATGGTCCTAGAACTGTTCCCACCACAGATGTAACCTGAGTCTCTATACTCAGCGTGTCTGCACATGTCCTGGGAGTTTGACCACCGTGACTCCAGGAGAACCAAGACGGAGAGTCTATTGAGCCAATATACCCATTCAGAAAGTTCCCCGTGCACACAGGAGCTGTGGCTCTTCCCAGCATATCCAAACACCAGCATTGAAGCTCATACCCACACCCGTGTGCACGTATATCCCACACTTGACTTCCTTGGTCACTTGTGAAGGGAATTTGTCCCGTCTTTGCCATCCCCACTGGACTTTTTCATTGCTGCTCTGTGCCCCCCTTTCTTCGTGTCTCCACAGCTCAGCTCTGCCTGTGGCCCTGAACTTTACAGGTTATCTGTACTCCAAGCCCGCTGTGATTGCTCTTCCTATCACACGTGGTGGCTCTTCCACTTTATCATCAAAGATCCCTATGGGGAGTCCACCTGGTTCAGGTACTGAAGCCACTTAAGTCCCGGCTTTGCAATCAGGTGATGTGTTGCTCAGTGCCAATCCATCTCCTGGTGCTTTCAGCTCATTTATTATTTCTTGGTCACAGCATGATCTTGACTATGTTCTCCACTCCTTGCTTATTAAGATGTTTCACAAGGATGTACAAAAGGTAGTGATGCATTTTAGTTTTAAAATATGTGCTCAGCGGATCAATAATTCTGCTCCAGGTGAATTTCCGACACATTTCTCTTTTGGGCTCTTGCTGATGCTGAGGTCTCATGCTATACTATTAAGCTGCTGCTGCTTATGAAAAATTACTTTCAGTAGTACAGGGACTGCTTCAAAGAAATGTGGGCAGTAGGCTGGAGAAAGGGCAAGTTCAACAAGACCAGGGTAGAAGAAAGCACTGAATTGGCATCTCAGGCTAATTACTATGAGTGTCAACTCTGTCAAATGAATTAGCATCTTTGCAACTTCATTTACTAAATGAAGATATCAATTTTTTTTTTTTTTTAGGTTTTTTTTGAGACAGGGTCTCGCTTTGTGGTTCAGGCTGGCCCTGAGCTCAGCCTCAAACTCACACCACAATCCTCCTGCCTCTGCCTCCCGAGTGCTGGGATTACAGGCGTGAGCCACCATGCCCGGCACTGTGGTATGTGGTACTGGTTGCTGCTGGGTGTGGGTCTCCACACCCAGTATTGTTATGTGGTTACCGGGGAATCGAACCCAGGCCCTTGCGCCTCCAAGATAGGCGCCGGAACCACTGAGCTAACTCCCCGGCCCCCATCAATGTTTTGATTGAAGATTAAATGTAGTGGTATCTGAAATGTATCTGGCTCACACCAAGTGCTTGATAGCCACATATCTCCCCTTCTTGACCCTTGTGATAATAATACTTTTGAGTATTTGGATGGAAATGTCAAACAATGGATGGTATCATAGATTAAAGATATTGTTCATGAAACCCCGGAATCAATAAACTGAGATTTTCCTTAGACCTGGAGTGTCCAGCTCTCTTGACACATCCTGTTGGAGAGCAGCTTGTGAGTCAGTCCCTCCCCTGCTGTTTGCACAGGGGTCCTGCTAGCTGTTTTGGGGGGTGTGCAGTGACAATCTTACAGTATTGAATGGAAAGCACCTAGCACTGAGTCTGGCACACAAAGGATGTTCAATGAATATTCATTCCTTTTCCTTTTATTCAGAGCTGGCAGGAAGTCTGGTGAACTAGGGATGTCCTGTGGGTGCAAAGTAACACTGTAGCTGTTGGGCTGCCCTACAGTGAGCGGCTCCCTGGGCAGAGGGTGCTGTGTCCAGCAGCTGTGTGTCAAGCAGCACCAGCACATGTCTCTGTGATACGGGCATCCACAGGCCCTTGGATGGCCTTGTGGTTCAGGGAGTAAAATGCAGGCTGTGAAATCTGGGCACTTTGCCAGCCTAGAGAATGTTTGCAGGGAAGAGCAGGACCTGGGGAGCACAGCACTGGCATTTGATTTACACTACCGGACAACGAACAAAGAAAGGAAAGAGAGAAGGGGTTCCTTTTTAGGAAAAAGTAAGTTGATATCTTAAGAGCAGTGGGTGGCTGTAAAGGAACACTTTCACATAAAGAAAGAGGGTGTACTTAATCTGACTCAGGGTCCAGAGCTTGGAAGAGGTTCGAATGGACACAGACACTGAATACAATTTCTCTCTTCCCCCTATTGTTACCTACATTGTTAATAGTATTTTAGCTTACTTTTTGTCATTGGAAGATTATAGTGTAAGTTTCAGTGCCTTTTCCTGGATGGTTCACAAAAGGATAAGCATAGGTGGGCATGAGTAGTGCCTTTAAGAGAGAAAGTTCTTTATGCAGTTTTCGAATCTGGAGAAGTTGTGGAGAGTTCCAAGAGCAGGTTAAATCTCAAACAGCTCTTGATGCAGGTAGGAAGATGTGATCTTTGGAGTCTTCCATCTTGTGTGCCCTGGAGTTTCTTTTTGAAAGCACACAGTTTTGAGGAATTGTTGGGTGTGACAGCTGGTGTGATATATCAACTTGCCCGGATTGAGAAATGCATAGGCCATCTGTGGAGCACAGTTCTGGATGTGTCTGCATGACTGGCCATAAATGGAGGAGGAAAAACCCACCCAGCTGTGCATGACATCTACCAATAGGGTTGTAGCTTAGATAGAACAGAAGGGAAGGAAGAGGGACATCTTTCTAAGGAGGAGCCTTTCTGGTCTTTGCCATTGTCTGTGGATGTGTGTCCTGACTTCTTTCGAGCTTCCAGTAGACTCTTCAGCCTTCTAGTGCTTGTGCTCTGCTTTTCTGAAAGACACACCGGGCCCTGCACTGAGTTCCAGAACTTCCACCTTCGTCTGGATCCTCTGGTCTCCAGAGAACTGACGGCTACTTTGCAGTCACCTGCTCCTGATTCTGCAGGCATGCATCTTAAATGTACTTAGTAAATCCTTCATATCTGTTCCTCTAGTGACACCAGCTGATACATAGAGGATGTTTCAGTGATTAGGATAATCAAGGGGCGTTTTGGGGGTAAGGACCCCCACAGATAAAAGTGGACATTCTGGCTTTGGACATTATGGGTCCTGCTGCTCCTGGTTCCGGAATGTGTTGATGTGGGTCTGTGAACGTCGCTTTTGATGGAGAAGTTCATCTAACCTTTTATCTCTACCTAGGAAACAGTGGCTCTGTATTAGCCTATGTCAGATGCTCAGAGCGCTGTATATCTGGGAGAAATATTGAGAAGAAAAGGCAGATTTCCTGTGTTCAACTAGACTTCTATCTCCCTACTTTCTTGAAGTGATATGTAAATGAGTTCACTAAGTGCTAATGTGGAGACCTAAGCTCGGCTAAACGAGCTACAAAAAGCAGCCATTTGCTGAGGGGTAGGATGACCCAGAAAATTTGATAGAGACTGAAAGCAAGGCAGAGTGAGGCTAGACTTTGAAGGTACAATTTGGTAAGTGGAAAATAAGGGTGAACATCTGTATAGGTAGAGGTGAGTTGCAAGAAGCTGGAGGAAGTGTGTTATGGGAGGGACAAAGGAGCAATGTGGCTAGAGCTCCTGAGTGTGGACTGCAGAGTGGAGTTTACGTGGGTAGAAGGTAAACTAAGACTTCTAATAACATTAAAAATGAGAAAAGATATCCAGCTGTTCCTATTTCAGCCAGCACACAACAACTGTGGACATCTATGTTTTAGAAACTTGCTCTGCTTTCTTTCAAACATGTCCAAGCAAGACTTTACCACATTGAAATGGACTTCTGAGTTACTCCCCTCTCCTTGCCTTTGACACATATCCTTGATTGATCTTGGATTTCAAATGATAACAAGAGACTGTGACACGGCCTACGGTGGAATGTGAGGATTAAAATAAGATGATCGGAGCAGGAATACTGGCAGAAAGGCCCCAACAGCAATTTAGGTATAAGATGATATAAGCATGCTCAAAGGGATGGGAAATGTCGACAAAAAGTGGATATCAGAGCTGGGCATATCTTGAGTCCTTTAATCCTAATATTCTTGTTGACTGTGGCTGGAGGACCTCTCCTGAGCTCCGGCCAGGCAACAGGATGATTTAGTAAGATTCTGTCTCAAAACAAGGCGGAGAGAATGCAGCTCAGTGAAAAAGCTTAGTCTCCAGTAGTTTAATCTCCAACACTGGAAGAGAGAGGAAGGAGGAGGGAGGGAGGGAAATAGATCTATCTCTCCAAAGGGTCAGTTGCAGGCTTGGGACTGCTGAGTGCTAGGCTAGGCTTTGAAGGTACAATTTGGCAAGTGGAAATTAGGAGTAAACATGTGCAGGGGATAGTATCTTTATCTAGAAAAGATTTCTAGCTTTGATGCCTGAGACCATTGTTGGGCCCCTAAAAGATATGAGAACTTTGATTCAATTTCAGAACTGAAAATTTGGAATACTAAGAAAGAAAATGGGTATAAGGTAATGAGTATAATTTGAACTGTGCTCAGGTTTAAATGATGGCCAACACGCATACGGGAACCCAGTGGGCATTAGGAACCACAGACGTGTGTCTAGGAGTCCTCTACAGTGTAGACCACAAGCCTGAGGCATGGTGAAGACAGACAGTGGAGAGCACAGAGGTGAAGGGTGAAATTCAAAGTAAATGGCTGTAGAACTTTCCCAGTATTGGGAGAAATCCTGTTGCTATTCTTGTACTGGTTTCCTGGGGAATCCTAGTAGGATCTGAATGTTTGGAGCTCATCTAATCCCTCTGCTTCTATCTGAGGAATAGAGAAAGTGAGGCGCATTCAGTGAGGGCAGACGAGCTCCCACCCAGCTCAGGAGTGTCACACTTAATGCTCCTACTTGTCTTCTTTGGGAAAACAATGGGGGTCTTTGTTTAGCAGCACAAGTGCTGGCGTTGGGAGGGCCTGGGTTTGACTCAGCACAACTACCTGGTAGATCTGAGACCTGGTGAGGTTAGTTAACTTCTGTGATGCAATTTCAATTACACAAAGAGTTAGATTACCTGAAGAACTAAGTCCCTTTGTAGTTTGTGCAGGGTGACACAATCCAGATGCTGAGCACATTGCTGCCACATCAGCACCCAACAAATCCCTTCCTTCATGCATGAGCTTAAGAAATAGTTACAGTTGTCACCATTTATCCTCAGCGAGCTGGCTCCAAGGCTGTCAGGGGATGCCTGAGATTAGGGACAGTCTGCAGCCTTTGATACACTCTGCTGTTCCTACACATACATACAGGTGTAGAATAAAGTGTAATTTATAAATCAGGTACAGTAAAAGATGAATGACAATAATTCATAATAAAAGTGAACAATTATATCAAATAATAAAATTGCCAGCAACACTGTTGCACTTGGGCCCACTATTACATAAAATAAGCATGACTTGAACAAAACCCATTCTGTCTTGGCCTCACAGATTTTATAAACTAGAAGAGAGAAAAACATTAATTATATGATAATCTAGGTCTAAAAATGTCTGAAGGCACTGAAGGATCTTGCAACATCTCTAGATTTGGGACAAACACTAACATTTTCCGTCCTTAGCTACAGCTCAGAATTAGGTGTGCCATGAACTGTCAATGCTTCTTACAACTCCTGGGCTAGAGGATAATGTCCCAATATTATAGCCTCTCATCCCACTTCTCCATTAGGAGGTAGAGCTGGGATTTGAAACCAAATCTGTTAAACCAAGCCTGTCTGATAAATCAAATTGCCCTGTATTTATTTATTTATGCACAGAAGCAATAAAATCAGAAAATATTTCTCATAGATACTGTCTCCTGGAGTTAAAAAATGATACCCAAACGGAAGACATTTCATCCTTGTGCCTGTCATCAAACATTCCTCAGTGACAGCCAGCTGAACCTGTCGCCCTCCTACCTTGAGAAGAGTGAAGATGAGGATTTCTATGGAAGATTTAGAGATTCACAAGGTGCCGTCAGAGAAGCAGTCAGGGCAAGGTTCAAGCTCTAGTTCCCCAAGGTCCCTTAGTACTCTGTGCCAATAAATCCTCCAGCCTCACGGTGCAGTCACACTGATTTGTCTTCAGCAGATTGGACAAGTTCACAGACAAGTTCCATGAGTCTTTTGTTCTCAGGAGGTCAAGTGCATTCAGGGTGATATGGCTGGAGGCTCCTGTTTTCTACCTGCTATGAATCCACTCTGTGATAGGTATTGGGAGGCAGGAGATGGTCCCTGCCAAGTAGCAAAAGTATGTAACTGAGTCATGGTGGGGTACTGTGATGTGCGTCTCACTGCTGGGCACATGGGGGGCGGGAGGGAAGATGCTGCTTTGGGGTGGGTTTGGTTCAAGTATGAGAAACATGTGTCTGTGGGACTGTTCAGGAAGGGCAGGCAGACCCTGGTCTTTCACAGTTTTGTGTACCAGGTTAATGAAAATGTAGTTCATCCTTTCACTGCAGAGACATTTTAAAGGTCTGGCCTGGCCCCAACTGTATGTCCTCCTGTGTCCTCACATTCAGTTTTCACTGACAGATGGATCTGTTCCCCATGCTCTGATATGGGGAGGATGGCACTGCATGGAAGCAGGAGGTCCCCAGAGTGCCCTGCTGCTTAGTTTAACTGGGCAGGTGTCTCCTGTGCTACAATAACTTTCTCCCAGGTTGTAAAGGTACTGATCTGATCTGCCTTGGTCTAGGAAGAATTCTCGATACTTGAGAACTTGAGTTTGGCCCCTAAACACCAGGTTAGTGCTGGTCTTATTAATGATCATACTCTTAGCTGAGTAGCAGTCATCCCAAATTCTCAGGCTCTGTCTGACTTGAAAACAACACGGGGTGGGGAATGGAGAGTGGTTAGTAACAGATGCAAAACACAGTTAACTGTGAAGATTAAGTTCTAATGCTCGATAGCAGAGTAGGGTGATTATAGCTAATTCATTGCAATGTCAAAATACTTAGAAGAGAATTTTGAATGTTTTCAGTACAAAAATAAATGTGCAAGGTGAGAACTGTACTAATGGCTCTGATTTTATCATGGCATATTGTATATTTGGGTTGAAATAGCACATTTTACCCTATGAAAAGGTATGAACAGCATTTCTTAAAGGAGAATTAAAATGGAAGAAAGAAAGGACAGGAAGCACTTAATCAAATAGAATGTAATGGAGCTGTGACAAAGGCAAAAATAATCCAGAAGAGGAAGGGGAAGATGAGGAACCTCGGGATACCAAAGACGGCTCTTCTGCACTTTTTCTCCTGCTAAGTTGTAATTCTGCACAGCTCAAAACGTGCTTACAGACTTATTTTATTTATTTTTGGTGGGTGGTGGAGATGGAGAGGAAAACTAGAATTCAGGTTGTGTCATAAAACAAACTCCTTGCTGTCAGAAAGCTGCCCTGCTTTCTAGTTCCAGTACCTTGACTTCCATGTCACTAAAGGTCTCTGGTGGAAAGAGGGGAGGCAGTGGTCCCCGTCACCACAGACCAGGCCAGAGCATCCACTTTGAAGGCCAGTCGATTAATTTTGATTTGAGCATCACTCTCACCTGCTGGCAATTGGCAGACTCTTAGAATTGCTCTGGATTTTCCTCATTTTCTGTGTGTGCTCTTAGATCTCTGATGTAACCCTTGGGAAATCAGATCAGAGGGTGCTTGTGGGTGCCACAGCCAGAGCGCCAGACATGAGGGTGAAGCATGCCAAAGTCCTAGGCACTTCTTTGTGCCCACTCCAGGGCCTTCTAGGAAAGCAGCTCAGGGCTTCCAACCTCAGTTCTACTTGCTTTTGGCCTACTCCGTTTCCCAGTACCTACTCCAGTCTAACCTGGTCCACCAAGATTAACATTATTTTTTCCAAAGCATAGACCTCCCCACATCTTTCTTAGCTTTAAATCACCTCTGCCTTTCTCTAGTGTTTCTCCAAGTATCACATACCTATTTTATTGTTTGGGGGGAATATCTGATCTTTTATAACTAGTAGTTCATTATTTATAGAGCAATGAATTCTTTATCCAACATACTTGAAGAGAGTCTATCAGCTTTGAGCATTGTTTTATTTTTCTTTTAGCTATAAAATTTTTGACAAGACAGTGTCACCGGAGTGCCAGATTCTTATTAGGTGAGATACAGTGATACAGTCACACCTTCGAGGTGGGAGCCTGGCAGTGCCTGCCTTTATGCTGCACGAGCTGCCAGGACTGGGGAGAATATAATTGCTTCAGGTAATGAGAGCCAAGTCTGCCATCTCTGTGGCTCCTGATGGCTGCTGAGGTGTCCCTGCCAACCAGTCGGCATCTGCAGGTGTGTCCAAGCTGGGTGCTCAGCCAAGAACCTGGGAGCTTGGGATCCAGCAGCATCTCTCTGTTGGATGCAGTGCTTGGAGAAGGAATTTGGAAGTATGAAAATTTCTCTTTGAAAAGATTTCTGGGAAACTTAATGTAATGATACCTTTTTTCCCCCACAACTTTAAATATCCTTCCTATGTGATGACTCCAAAATTCCTATCTCAAATCCAGAGCTGTCCTGAATTCCAGAACTGTCTGTCCCTCAGTGACACGTCAGCTAACTATTATAGACTTCTCCTCTCATATATAAATTTTCTCACTCTGTTCAATGGCTTCTCCATTTCTGTGCCTTTCCTTTCTCAGTTTTGTCCAGCGCTTGCTCAGTGTAAACTCACTATAGTGACTCTTTTCTCCATACTCTCTGTCAAAATCATCAGGACTCACCTTAGTCTCACCTTCAAAATGAATTCCTCTTGTAAGTATCGCCCACCACCACTTGCACCACCATGACAACCAGGAACTGGTGCCCATCTGCCAATCTGCCTCCGAGCCAGCCAATTGTGTACTGAAATCACTACCAAATGCGAGCCAGATTAACCCCTTCCCCTCTGACTGGAGTGCTGGATATTTTACCTGAGCAAAGGGAGAGAAGTAACTGACACAGAGTGTAAGCCTGATATTTGGGCCTGGAGACAGCTGAAATGGAGGTAGTGTTCCTGTATATTTCTATCTATTCTTCATTGCATATGAGAAGAAGATGCTTAAGATTCTAGGTAGATGGATAAAAGGTTGAAACATAATGCGCAGGTCTAGACAGAGTCTCCTCACTCAAAGTTGGATGGAAAAGAGCCCCTCGTGATAATGGGGAGAATAGTTTGAAATTCACTGATGGTAATGATAGTACTAAAATCAGCCTGCTGACTTATCACAAAAATTAACTGTCATAAACGTGTGTAGTTCAGAAAGCAGCGGAGGCGCTTGAGGCCAGCTGGGAGCTCGTGCTCTGAGGAGCGGAGGTGTGTGTATGTTTTATTCTTATTTTCACACCAGAAAGACACAGAAGTTGGGGGAAGGGCTGTCAGAAAGAACAAACCAAACCAAATCTGCTGATTTGGGCTGAGGAATGAAAACAGTTTAAGGAAGAGAGGAGAAAGTAGCCTCTGGAGAGAACGGAACTCTGGGGGCAGGAGCCGGGCGGATTCACACACCCTGTGCGTTGGGCTGGAAGCAGCTGAGGTGTGGACTGCAGGGGACTGCAGTGACTGTGAGCGAGAAAGAGAATTTGTAGTTGAAATCCACCCAAGATCATTACTTGCTAAAATAAGAGAAACAATAAAATAATACAAATTCTCCACAAGTTAGCCCTCGCCCTGTGGAGGACATAGTCCTAATATCATGTGTAGTAAGAGCTAGGAGAAAGGAACACATGCTCAGAGCAGGTGTTGTCCAGCTCCTGGGTGGCCAGCTCACTCCACAGGCCACTTTGTGCCACTCATGGTCCAGGATTCTTTTTCTCAATTTTTGAAGGAATATATATGTATATGTACATATATATGTACATATACATATATACATGTATGTGTACATATACGTACATCATAAAATAGATGTATATATGTATAAATGTACATGTAAATATATATGTACATGTATATACACACATATGATTATATGGCAGCAACCATATGTATCACACAGATTCTAAAATGTTTACTGTCTATCCCATTACAGGAAAAAGTTGGCAATCCTTACTAAAGAGAAAAAAAATTATATTTTGAGATGGTATAGATATTGGAATAAGCCTATATAGTTTTAAAATGGGTAGTACATCTGCAGTGAGCAAAGTAAAACAAATACTCTGGTCACAGTGAATGAAGTGATGGAGATAGGAGAAAAATATAAAGAAGACACCATAGCAACACATGTGCTAGAACTGAAAAATTCAGTTTTGGAAATAAAAATAACCAAGGCACTTATTGTAGCGAATACAGTCGGAGTGGAGTAAAGTGACTATGGAGCTCACTGAATGAAAATTACCAAATTGCCATATGTGAAGACTAGACAGACATGAAAACAGTGCTGAGGGATCTATTTTATGATGAGACATTGTCCATTATATGGTGGGATTTTTCACAGACTCTGGCTTAGGAAAAAGTCTCTAAAAAGATCCGAAATATAAAATCTACAAAGATCCGTAAAAGATCCGAAATCCATGAGAGACAAACATTCACAAATGGACAATGGTCATTAAACATCAATGAATGTAAAACAAAGAGCTAAACTGAGGCACATCATACTAAATTGTTGACATGAAAATTAAACAGAAAAATCTAAAGATCAAGAAGTGGGCAACATATAGTCCATTTAAGAGATCAAGAATTTGATTAATGGCCAACATCACATTGTGGAAGTGAGTATAGAATCTAACATAATCTTTAAAATGCTGATGTAGTGTAAGTTACCAACTCAGAAAACTGCATTAAGAGATTGTATTCTTCAAGATTAAAAACAAAATAAAGGCCTTTCCAGAAAAGGACCTAAAGGAACGAATCTGCGCCAGGGTTGGAGCTTACTGGCCTCCAGGCCCACTCCGGGAGAGCACCCAGGGACTGAGGTTAGCAACAGGCAGCTCAAGAAACAGCAACTGCGCCACCGAATCTGCGTCACTGAATCTGCGCCGGGGTTGGAGCTTAATGGCCTCCAGGTCTACGCTGGAAGAGTGCCCAGGGACAGAGGTTAGCAGGTCAGAGTTTGACTTTCTCCACAGCAACTGCAGAAGCACATCCAGTCACCTTGTATTGGTGAGTAGGTGGGCCTGTTGGAACAACAGCCCCTACCATTGCAGCTGCACAGGGCCTACAGCCTACTGGCCTCCAGGAAGACTGCACAAGTGAGCCCAGAGACTCTGTATTGCTGAGCAGGCGGGCCCATTGGAACCTCAGCCAGTGCCATTGTAGCAGTTCAGGAGCCATAGTCTTCCTGCTTCTAAAGCAGACAGGAGAAGGTGTTCTGACTGTATTGATTGAGTGCCTCCTATGGTGTGCCAGAACTAGGGGTTTTTCTTTAGGTCCCAATACAGACTGCAAAGAACAACCGAGGAAACACTGCTATTTTAAGGTTCCTAACTATTAGGAGGAAAGTGACTTGCAACAAACAGCGCCAGAAAACAGGGCAGGTCAGAGATGAGGAAACACTCAAAGTCTCAGATACAAAGATCCTCACCTCAAGGTAATGCAGGGGGGAGGGAAATAGGGAAGTTTGTAGCCCAGTCTTCAGGGTCCTTGGAAATGGTAACCAAAGCAGATCTAGTAAAATGGAAATCAGAACTGATCTCTGAGATGAAAGCAGAGATATTGGACACTGTCAACATGATGATTAATAAAGCTAAAGAGGAAGTCATGGAGTTGATAGAATCCAAGAAACTGATGGGGAAAGGGCAGAAGTACAATAACACAGCCAAGAACAGGAAAACATGGCAGCACTCAATTTACCTATATCAGTCATAACGATTAATGTCAATGGACTCAACGCACCAATTAAGAGATACAGACTGGCAGAGTGGATCAAAAAGCAAGATCCTACAATCTGCTGCATACAAGAAACACAGCTAACTCAGAAATAAACCCATGGACTAAAAGTAAAGGAACAGAGAAAATACTCCATGTGACAGAAAACAGCAAGAATCAGGAGTGGCAATTTTACTTGCAGAAAAAGTAGACTTCAAGCCAAAACTGATAAAGAGAGATAAAGATGGACACTATCTTTTAGTTCAGGGAAAAATCCAAGAGACAGAAATCACAATCTTAAATATCTATGCTCTAAATTCTAATGCACCCAGCTATATAAAACAAATATTAATGGACTTGAAAAACCAGATAAACTACAATACAATAATAGTAGGGGACCTTAATACCCCACTGTCACAAAGAGACAGATCAGCTGGACAAAGAGTCACTAAGGAAATCCTTGAGCTCAACCAGACTCTTCAGCAAACTGATTTAATAGATGCCTACAGAGTATTTCACCCCACAAAGTCAGAATTTACATTCTTCTCAGCTGCTCATGGATAATTCTCCAAAACAGACCGTGTGCTCATTCACAGAACAGGTTTAAGCAAATATAAAGGGATTGAAGTTATCCCTTGTATACTGTCGGACCATAGTGCCCTGAAATTGGAGCTGAATAGCAAAGGAAAGCCCAGGATCTTCACAAACACATGGAAACTGAACAACACTCTGCTGACCAACCAATGGGTCACAGAAGAAATTAGAGAAGAAGTTGAGCAGTTCTTACAACTAAACGATAACCCCAGTACAACATGTAGAAATTTATGGGACACAATGAAAGCAGTTCTACACGGAAAATTCATAGCAGTGAAAGCCTACATCCAGAAAACGGAGAAAGATTAAATAAACAATTTAATGTTGAACCTCAAGAGACTAGTAAGAGAAGAGCAAAACAAACCCAAAGCTCATACTAGGCAAGAAATTATAAGGATCAGGGCAAAAATTAATGCAATAGAAACCAAGAGAATGGTTCAAAAAAATCAACAAATCGAAAAGTTGGTTCTTTGAGAGGATAAACAAAATTGATAGACCCTTAGCTAACCTCATTAAACAAAGGAAGGAAAAGGCTCATATCTATGCTATTAGGAATGAGAACGGAGAAATTACTATCGACCCAGAGGAAGTCCAGAGGATAATAAACACCTACTTTGAAAATTTATACTTCAATGAAATGGAAAACGTAGAAGAAATGGATATATTTCTAGACACATATGAACTCCCAAAGCTGAATAAAGAAGATATAGAAATGTTAAATGCCCCAATAACAATCTGTGAAATTGAAAATGTAATTAAAAACTTGCCAACAAAGAAAAGCCTTGGACCTGACAGTTTTATTGCTGAATTCTTTAAAACTTTTAAAGAAGAGTTAGTGCCTCTACTTCTGAAACTGTTCAATGAAATTGAAAAGGAAGCAGTACTCCCAAACTCATTCCTAGAAGCAAGAATTACCCAGATTCCAAAAGCAGAGAAAGACCCAACCAAAAAAGAGAACTACAGGCCAATATCTCTAATGAATATCGATGCAAAAATCCTCAATAAGATCCTGGCAAACAGAATAAAGAGAATTATCAAAAAGATTATACACCCTGACCAAGTTGGATTCATCCCAGGGATGCAAGGATGGTTCAACATACGTAAATCAATCAATGTTATATATTATATTAACAGGTTTAAGGACAAAAATCATATGGTCATCTCAGTTGATGCAGAAAAAGCGTCTGACAAAGTACAACACCCATTTATGTTCAAAACTCTACAGAAGATCAGAATAGATGGTCTCTATCTCAAACTAATAAAAGCTATCTAGGAGAAACTTCAGCCAGTATCATACTAAATGGTCAAAAATTGAAACCTTTCAGGCTAAAACTAAGATCAGGAACAAGACAAGGATGTCCTCTCTCACCACTTCTGTTCAATATAGTTCTGGAAATATTAGCCATAGCAATCAGGCAAGAGAAAGAAATAAAAGGAATAAAGATTGGAAAAGAAGAAGTTAAATTGTCATTATTTGCTGACGACATGATACTCATCTAGAGGATCCTAAAAACTCAATTAAAAAACTGCTGGACCTAATTGCCAATTTTAGCTGTGTAGCTGGTTACAAGGTCAACGTTCAAAAATCAGTAGCCTTCATATACACAAACAGTAGACCCACTGAGATAGAAATTGGAGAGTCAGTCCCTTTCACAATAGCACCCCAAAAAATAAAATACCTAGGAATCAATCTAACAAAGGAGGTGAAAGACCTCTACTCTGAAAATTACAGCACTCCGAAAAAGGAGATAGAAGATGATATCAAAAAATGGAAAGACATACCTTGCTCCTGGGTAGGAAGAACCAATGTTGTCAAAATGGCTATACTCCCAAAACTACTCTACACATTCAACACAATCCCAATTAAAATCCCAACAGCATATTTCACAGATATAGAGAAAAAAAAATCAAACTTTCATCTGGAACCACAAAAGACCTAGAATAGCCAAAGCAATTCTAAGCAACAGGGACATGGTGGGGGGTATTACAACTCTGAACCTGAAACTGTACTATAAAGCCACTGTGAAAAAAACTGCATGGTACTGGCAAAGTAACAGACCTGAGGATCAATGGAGTAGACTAGAAGATCCAGAAACTACTCCAGATACACTGAGCCACCTCATCTTTGACAAAGGAGCCAAAAATCCTCAATGGAGGACAGATAGCCTCTTTAACAAATGGTGCTGGAAAAACTGGGTTTTAACTTGCCAAAGGCTAAAACTAGATATAACTCTTTCACTGTGTACCAAGCTAAAATCAAAGCGGATAAGAGACCTAAATATTAAAACAGACACTCTAAACCTACTACAAAACAGGTTAGGTAAAACTCTTGAAGACATTGGCTTAGGGAAAGGCTTCATGAACAAAACTTCTATAGCACAGGAAATGGCTAAGGAAATCAACAAATGGGACCTCATTCTTTTAAAAAGCTTCTGCACAGCAAAGGAAACCACCAACAG
>PVIR01031779.1:0-19026 GCA_004026965.1 Petromus typicus
ATTTGGTAATTGTTAGTTTTTCCTATTTCCTCTCAGGTAAATGCAATCTAGTATGCTTGGGCGTGGGGGTCTCAGGATGGCCAGGAGGCTATGAGAGAACAAATGTACAATCATCTGTGCCACAATGGTACAATGCATCTTAATCACTTAAAAATAATTACTCCCAAAATGATTACTCATTAGCAACATTGTAGTGCTCTACCATCACAAATTCCTTAACTAATGTGACACTTAGGCATGAAAATCATAACCAAGTTGTAATGTTGCGTCCAGGGCTTTGAGAATATATACTCATGAACCATTTAGTTAATAATGACATGACAGAAATAATAAATCTTTACCCAGCCCTTGTTGGCATTAAGTATGTGCTAAAATACTTTAATGTTTATAGGCTATATTAAAACACTTTAGATATGTAATTACATTTAGCAACCTTTAAAATTATTGTCTGTTTTATTAAGCTAAAATCCATTACAAGTCCAATTAGCTCAGGTACGCTGAGGCTGCAGTGAGTTTAGGCATTTGCTTCAGTTCTGGAAATTAAAGATAGAGGCTGCTGTAGTGAACCAGAAAGTACAGAGCGCCGCTGAGACCATCTTTGGTCCATGAGTTGCCCCCACTACATCACCTTGACAGATGAGTCTATTCTTTACACATCATCTCTACAAAGGAAAATCTGCCATCTACCCTAGAGAGCCAATTTCACTATGTCACAGCTTTCACTATCAGCCAAGTCATCTTTCTATTTAACCCAAATCCCCACGTCCTTCATGTTAAAATTTATGACCAGAGCTTCCAGTTTGGTCCACAGCAGCAAATGTGAGCAGCTGATCATCGCTCCCCTGAGCCCTTCACATAAACAGAGGCTATTATTACACCTATCAGTCTTCGTTCGCCTCTCCAGGAAGATCAACAGAACTCATTCTGCCCTGTGTGAAACAATGAATTCTCAGGTTTTAATACCTCCTAACAGTCCCCCAATTTACAAAGCCATTTTATCATCTTCTTTCCCTTCTTTTATTTTAAAAGAAATAGAGACTAAGAACACAGTGATGAGGATGGAGAATTGGGGGAAATATTTACAGTTCAGCTCTTCCTTAACAAGACAACCTGTCCTCTCACCCTTCCAGCCCGTTTACTGTTTCCTAGCCTGTATGAAATGAAATTGTCCATATGAAAACAGTGTCACATCCATTTTCTCTTTTGATGCCAACTTACTATCTGCTTCCTTTGGTTTCTAGAGATTAGGCGTGATTTCATCATTGTCTTTTTCCTGGTGTTTTATAATAATATCTTTGCAACTGGTGTTGTAGATTGTGTTATTTTCAACATATTTTGCTCTTTTATGCACTCTTTCTGTTCTTTGAAATCCTTTTCAATAAGCTCATTTTTTAATGATGATTCATTTTATTCTGCTTCACTTCACCACTTAGCCAGATATGCTTCTCACTAATTCAGTACAAGGCAATTTTTCTTGTGTTTTCAAACAACACTACATTACAGATGTGTGTTTGAAGGAAATTTCAGCCAATTATATCTTTTTTTTATGACTTAACATTCATTTCAGTCTTTTACTTTAACTTTTCTTCAGTAGACCCTGGCTGTCAGTTTCAGTTAGTTTCTCTGACACCCATGCCTCTTCACCAATTACTTCAAATCTATCCTCTATCTAAGGAATTAAAATTTTCTCAAGAAATGAAGTTATTTCCAAAAATCATAAGAAAATTATTCTTTTTGCTTTTTGGTAAAGGTCTAATGTCTATTTATCCACAGAATTCTGAATAAGTAGGTATCTGGAACTTCCAAGGACATTTTCAATATTAGCAAGTTTCCTTTATTTTTGTTGGCTCAAGATCATATGGTTACAAGCAAAATCAAGACTCAGGCCAGAGCTGCTCAATTGTATGGACTCTTTCTGTTCTTGACCTCTATGCATATGAAATGGGTTTATGTTAAATCAACAAAAACTGCTGACCAGTCCTCACTACTGAGTCATGCAGTGATGAACATCCTTGTATGTGCTTTTGGTCCTAGTATTTCAGATTTTCCCAATTAATTATATTCCCTTTAAAAAAACTACTATAAGCAAACTGAGACCAACATCTGAAAAGTTCTACATATTTTTCTCTTCCTAACATTCAGACCAGTTTATATACTTATAAGCAATTATGAGAATCGAATTTATCCATATCCTTGCTACTTATTATGTTAGGGGAAAAAACTTGACATAATTTGCGAAGAGATAGCACTGCATTGATTCCATGAAAAATGCAAGCCAACATTTGTCCCCTGCACATGTAATATGTTAATATCAATTCCAGATGGGCTTAAAGTGTGAAATCATGAAATAAAAACAGGGAGAAATCTTTCTTATCTCAAAACAGAGAAGGATTTTTCTCAGGATAAAAGAAGAATGAGAAACAATATAAATAACTGTATAGAAGGAAGCTAGGTCATTGGAGTCAGTGAAAGGGCTGTTCCCCACTGAAGCCATAGAGGCAGGGCACCAGATGTGGCGTTCTGAACAGTCCAGTCTTGAGAGGAATTGGTTGCAAGTAGAGAGTGGAACTGTATGGAAGAGGAAGGCATTCGGCCTGTGCAATTTCTGTTTTAAAGCCATATTTGGAAAGGATTCAGAAGAAAGGAAGAGCTTCACCTGAGGCTGTGACTTTATCACTGGCTAGGTGTAAATTGGCATTTGTGAGTCACTTCATTTTACTTAAAAAAAACGAAAAGACTGCAATAAAACCAATGAACTTGTTCTAACACAGCATTCTAAGGCCTCATACTGTATATCAAATTAAAATAAAGCAAATGTTTCAATGAATGCTTTCATGAGTATCCAGTAAACTGAACACTTTAAAAATAGAGTCTCAGCTTTTGTTCCTGTCTTTTTGATCTGCCTTAATTGTATATACAATTGTGGTTTGAGATCAGATTTTAGTTATTCAGATATGACTTACGCTTCCTTTTCCCAGAGGCTTATAACTTTTGAGTCATAATTTAGAGAAGAGACATTATTCCTACTTATGAGATAAGAATAGGATTTATAGATGAGACCATTAGAATACAATACAGAAAGGATGAATGAGAAACTTGTCAGAGAAGAAAATAAAGACACAGACTGATACAACTATATCCATTAATATTTTTGTTAAATATTATTAATAAGTTCCAAGATGAGACTTCGTTAGATACTGTTTTTTTGGATTCCACAAGCATGCTATTTGGGGAAATGTACTTCATATTTTGCTTGTTTTTGTTCCAGAAGGCTGTGTAGCCCTTTAATGGTCACAGTTTCTTTGTGGAGGATAAGATTCCAGAAAATCAAAGAGTCACAGAAGGCCAGACAGCTGCAGAAGAGTACAAATAGCTCTAATCTGAAATGCATGATTTATCAAATGGGAACATGATTGCTAGCAATCTTACTTTTTTTGGTGATTACAAAGTTGAGCGTAGTAGTGCATGTGACTCTATATGAGGACTTTTAAAGAGCTTTTAAAAACAATTATGTATGAGCCTTAGATACTTTAATTCAAGCAGAAGGCCTCCATAGGGGTAAATCAAGAGGACAGAATGGCAAAAACTGCTGAGGAAGACCTTTAATCAGAGAGAATATTAAGTGAGAGTCCTTAGGGAGAGGCTTGTATTTGCTTGTCTGGGGTAGGCTAATCTACATAATTGACTAAAACAGAATGAACAGCTGTGAAATATAGCATTTGGATGTGTGGGTAAAACAAAATTACAAATATACAAGGTCACAGAACATGTAATGTATTTTCATAGGATTATGGAATTGTAAGCTAATTTGCTATACAAGAAACTGACCAATTTTCCAGACATGTGAAATTTCATTTCAAGGTCATCTAGCAAGTCATTCACTGCATACTCATTAAATATATGGACTCTAAAGTCAAGCATCTTAGATTCAAATCACAGGTATATGAGTCACTCTGGAATGGCTGGAAAAATCATTCCACTTTTGTGTGTCTCAATTTCCTCATCAATAAAATGACAATAACAATTATACTAAAAAGAGAGGATACACTTCAATAACATAGGTAGCATCTGGAATGTATTATCAAGTTATCAATTGATGTTAGGAATATCTGTGATTAGCAAGAATACCAAAGCCAAAGTTACTAACTTCTCTCAGCCCTGTTGTACCTATTCTACAGAAAAGCAAGAACCTATTGTTAAGATCACTGTGAGAAAATAACTGCAGTGTAAAAATGGCTATGAGACCCAGAACAATGGCAATTTCTTCTTTTTCTTCTTTGTCTTTTAACTTTTTTCTTTGATATAAGATCTTGCTATGAAGGTCCAGCCAGCCATGAACTCTCTAGTTAGTCTAGGTGCCGTTGACTAATGATTCTCCTTTGTAAGGAGCGCTGTAATTACAGGCATATGCCATCACACAGGGTTTCCTCTATATTAGTGCACAACTCTTTGTTAGATACTCTGTTTTAGAACACAAGTCAGGAATGACAGTGGTCAATGGCTAAATAATAATAAGTTTATCCAAAGATCTCTTAGGTGAGCAGAGTATTTACCAAACGTAGTCTTCATCATGCAGTATAATTCATTCTTTTAAAAAATATATTTCACTTTTAACTGAAGAAGGTCTCCCACAGATAAAAGAGGCACATTCTGGAGGTATCATTGACTGTTTCTTTTATTGAAGACAGAGTTTGTATATATTAGAGTGATCTTAAAATTTAACCCATATAATGGATTACTACCCTCACTTCAAAGACTATGAGTAGTGGTGCTGAGCTATTTACACGTCATTACGACTATCAGGATCCCGACAGGCATGCTCATAAAACCCTATTAGTTGTGTTAATTTATTAGCATATTTCTATAGAATCACAGACCTTTTATAAATAAAAATATTCTAAAGAAGAGACTCAGATGGTTATAACTGGGAATTTTCTGAATAATAAGACATTTTATTTCACGTTAAATGTAAACATGATTTATTTGAAATGTCGTTTTCTTATAAAATGTAATTTTGAATTTCTAATTTATTTGAGAATTTGTACATAAGTTAAAACAGGTATTTAATAAATAAAATTTCCCAAATATCATTTTAGAAATCTTATAGTTCTTTCCACTTCATTTATTAATATATTATGTTTAAATATAGAATTCACAACCTGTACTAAGTGTATGTTCTGGAAACATATATGTCACAAGAGCAAATGTGTGTTCTAATCCCACAAAGCACTTTGAAAAAATGTAGATTTCTGTCACATATCTGGATTTTGTCTTACAGAGTTCCACATATGTACATAGAGTAATCATTTTGCATAATTATGTTGGGAAGCTATTTATACTTGTATTTTTATCTGTTTTGTTTTTTATATACATGTATAAGAATTATGTTTTTCAATTATACAAACTGGTGCTTATACTATCAACTTCTGGCAAAATATACTATCTACTCATAACTATAACAGAAGTTGCAGAACATTTTATGAATTATAATTCCTTCTAGTTTTTGTAATTTCATGACAGATTAGGATGGCAGCTCCTGGTTGAAAAATGAAGCACCAAGCATTAGAAAATACAAATGGCTTGTGTAAGATATGTCATCTTTAAAAATTTTTTTTCTATTTTTGGTGTCTGGGGTAGAATTCATGTACTTGCCAGGCAGGCACGATGCCATGGAGCTATATCCCTGGCCTAGTCCCTCATCTTTGTAAGATGGGAATTCCACATGGAATATTTCATTTCTGGAGTTTTTGCTTTAATGCAATAGAAGATACTTATCAATATTTCATAAATATTGAACCCAATACATTTATAATCCTATACTTTCTATTAGACCATACAAAACAGCAAAGCAATGTTATAATAGTTCATTTATGAGAAAAGCTCTTTATTCTAGTTCATTTTAAAAATGTAAGTAGGGCCACTGCGTTCTCTCTCACACGGTGGGCCTCCCTGCTCCTGCTGGGTGCACTTCTCTTCCTACTTTTACTTGCCTCAAACCTGCTCTGCTTAGTCTGTACCTTCTCCTACCTTTAATAAATCTTTGTTACCATTAAAAAATAGAATTAACTGCTCCTGTAATAGCATTAGTTTATTCATTTTTCTGGGTGTTCACAGCACTTGTTCACGGATGTTAAGGGTATGGCTGTGTATTACCAGTGTAAACCACAACCTTTAGCAGCAATTGCAGAAGGCCTCGTTCATGATTGAACTTTGCTTCTTTCTCCTTCTCTGTCTCTCTGTCTGTCTCTCCTGTGTGTGGTGATATTAGGGCCTCAACCCAAGGCCTCACATATGTTAGACAGCCCTCTACCACTGAGGCTTACTCAGTAGTCCTACTATTTTTGTTGTGTGTCCTTGTAACATTCACTTTTTTGTTTTGTTTTTTGGGCTTTTGTATTCAGTATATCGGATAAAGTTAATTGTCAGATTTAGCTCAAGTGGTACCACATGTACCTTGGAAGAACAAGGGCCTGAGTTTGATTCCAGGTACTATAAAAGATAGATAGATAGATAGATAGATAGACAGACAGACAGACAGACCAAAAAACAGATAGACAGAGTTGATTTCCTCTAGTCTCTGATAAAAATTCTGCTATTTTACATAAATCACACTGACGTTTGGTGTACTAGTGTCACTTCCTTTTAAATTTTCTACTCATCATTGTAGTAGTAGTCTACATGTAGTCTCTATGTTAGCAGCAACTCAGATTACATCTGTTTGAAAGGACACATATGCAAACAAAAAAAAAAAAACAGTGGATCAATGAGAAATCCTTCCTAATACCACATCATCAAAATTAACTGTCATTTAAAAACTGCAAACAAAGAATGAAATATGAACGCATATTTCAGTAGAAGTTACAGAATTTGGAAATTTGGTAAGCCCCACTGAAAGCAAAATTAAGATAAACCTCAGCATTACTCAAGTAATGTTACTTAGGTGGATTAAAATTTATCTATTATTAAAAATACTAAGATTTTCTTTACTCTTAAGTCATGCGATAATTAGGAGTTAAAAGTATGATAATTTAATAAAGCAATCTTCAAAGTACAAATACTGATCATGAGCCAAGTCAACCGCTTGCATCATTAGAAACGCATGTATTTATCCACTCAACAGGTATTCACTGGTCACTCTGGCAGTGAACAGAATGGAATCTGTACCCTTAAGTAGCTTCAATTTTATTGGAAAATAATAGACAGCACTTCGAGAAACAAATGAGCAAGATACTTTCAGATTATTGGAAATGCATAAAGGAAATGAACAGAAAGCTAATACGGTGATCACTTTGGGAAGGGCTTTTTAGAGGGGATGACATTTTTCCAAAAGACCAGTAGAGAGAGCTCTGTGAAGAGCAAGGAGTCTTATATTCTAGGCAGAGAGAACAAAAGCAAAGACGAAAAAATGATGAGTGAGAATATGGCATGAGATGATACAAGAAGAAAAGGGACAGACTGTCCCATTCACAGAAGGCCATACAGTCAGGTCCTCAGATTTTTTTATATGAGCCACTAAAAATTTTAATCAGAAGAAGAATAGAATCTTTATTTTTTTCAAAGCAGTTAAGAGTGGCTGAGAGGCCAAGATACTCTGCTGACCGGAATGAAAGGCAATAGAGGCACAGATTCAGAGGAAGTGGAGATGGAAAGGAACTGAGGACTTGCTAAAATTAAAGCACTAGACTAGTTCGTATAAAAAAAAAAAACAACAACAAAGCATGAATGTTAATGGAAAAGGAATCGACTCAAAGAGGAAGGAACTATTTCCATACGTTATTCACATAGTCACAGTCTACACGTGATGGTTTGACTCTCACTATTCCTGACTAAGCAACAGACTCAGTTCGCTTGGATCTCTGCCTGAAGCTCTGCTCAAGACATATTTTATTTAAAACAACCTGTGGACTTCTTTCCTCAAAGAGAAGCTACATCTATTTCTCTGATTCCCTCACAGTGCATTGAGCCCTCAAAACAGAGTAGGCCAAGTTGGTCAAATTCAACATTAATTTCTACTCTTAGTTTCCTTCAGCAAATATAAAATTTCCTACGTGTGGAGCACCCTGATATATTCTTTACATAAATCTGAAACTGACAGTTGAAATTTGTACTGACATCTGTTGTTTTCTAATACTTTTTGTTCTTTCATGACCTCATGTTACCGTATTGATCAGAAAACACATATTGGTAAATCATTCAGAACTGTATGGGTCTGGCTCCTAATAAGTCTTTAGTAGAAATGTTAGTGAAAAATTGAGAGAAATATAATTATATAATAAAGGGGCATATTCATTTCTTCCTGATAAAATAATGACAGGAGTAAATATTCTGAATAAATAACCTCTGCTAGCCCATAGAAGGAGACTTTATAAGGTGTCAGGAGAATATTGCACTACTCAGGACAGAACAAATAAGCTGTCAGATAGAAGGCCGATTGTGTATTTTTCTGAGGAACTTGGTAAATACTATACTATGTAGAGAAAGGTGAAAAAGGATAAGTTAAATATAAAGTTAGATTAGGCTTCAGAATCTTAAGAAAACATAAAAGAGGAAGACTATTTTTTGTCATTATCTAATTTATCTACTATGCTCATAAAATAGGTTCCTGGGAGCCACTCCACCCAAAGACATTATGAAGCAGGGAACTGCCTGTCTGGCACTTTCAGGTGACTTTGATATAGTGAGTAAATGGGCCACACTTCAGAATATACTGACTTAGTCCAGGTTCTTTATTGCACAAAGCAGCATGAGACCTGTAAAGAAAAATCATTATTAAAAGTTTTGTCACTCAGGCCGGGGATTTAGCTCAGTGGTTCTGGCACCTGTCTTGCAAGCACAAGGACTTGGGTTTGATCCCCAGTAACCACATACAACACTGGGTGTGGAGACTCACACCCAGTAGCAATCAGTACCACATACCACAGTGCCAGGCGTTGTGGCTGATGCCTGTAATTCCAGCACTCGGGAGGCAGTGGCAGGAGGATTGCTATGATGTGAGTTTGAGGCTGAGCTCAGGGCCAGCCTGAACTACAAAGCAAGACCCTGTCTCAAAAAGAAAAAAAAAAGTTTTGTCACTTATTTTCATTGGAGCTTAGTCTAAATCACAGCTGCCTAGACGATCAGGTTTCTTTGCCACAAAACTTAGATGTATTGTCCAACTCTAGCCACGGACCTGCTAACAAGACATATTTCCACTTTTCTTCTAGAATCACAACCACGGCTGCTTGCATGATGGATCTACGGCGGTACCCGCTAGATGAACAAAACTGCACGTTAGAAATCGAAAGCTGTAAGTCTTCCCAAGAAGCCAGCTGATGGCTTTAAGTGTCCCTAGGCAGAGGCTTCCTATGATGGTTCATGTCCAGAGGTCCTGAAAAGCTTCTGTTAGCACAAAATTTAGCAGAACGAGCATGAACAGCATCTTCCATCAATAGTGCTGCCACTTTCTCACTCCTGTTCCTAAATACTTAGGACAGACGTTGACAGATGAAATAATTTGGCAATAAAAGGACTATTCCAAGCATTTAAAATGTGCACCTGTTACAAATGCTTACTACGAGCTTGAGAAACAAAACCAGTGGAAGGATGTGGCAAAATATCCTAAATGTTTCTGCCTCTCCTAAACTTTATAATTGTAAAAGAAATGTAACCTGGCCTCCTAGATTAAAGCATTCATAAAGTAAGGATAAGTAGACTGCTTTGATATTGTTTTAGCTGGAGACACTGTTTCTGATGTTTAAAGTTTATATTCTTGAAAAAGATTGGAGTGAGTGTTTGTGTGTGTGTGTGTGTATGCGTGCGCACGTGTGCGTGCATGCAGGCATGTGTGCATGTGTGTTTGTTCTGCTTCCTGTGCTGACTTGTTTTTCAATGTGGTTTCATTCATTTCTCATGGTTTTAACTTCTGTGTTGGTTCTCTCAGCTGGCCTGCTGGGTAGGCTAAAATGCTGATTTTGTAACCTGTCAGAGGTAATAGAAGGTGTTTTGACATTGAGAGGCATTTTAAATCTCTTTTTCTCCATTAGTTCTTTGAAATGTTTTTGGGCCTTATCTCAATTTTGTATCCAGTGTTCTAGATAATGAGTGGCTGGACTGCTGGAAGGGTACTCGCAGGCTCTGTTTGGAATATTAGATGTGGCAGCATCATGACTCTAAATCACTACTTTGAGCAGAAATGCACCATTTGGTTCAGATCATGGATATTTTTGCCCATTTCAAAAGATAGCTTCCAAAGGACTTACATGTATATATTTCAAACATCAGCATTATTTTCAAATTGATTTTAGCCTTGCAAAACTAGTGAATAAAATTTATCTATAAGATTTAAATGATTGATTGTATGTAAATATCTTTGGAACAACATTGTATGTTGCATTTTCTTGACATATGGTAAAATTTATAGGACAGTATTCTTCAAGGTCCAAATTCTTCAGCAAGTTCAAACTGCTGACGTAAAGACATTTTTTAAAAAGTATTCTGTGTATCATACTCATGGATTTTTGTCATAAAAACAGTATCTGTGGTACAATTTTACTGAGATTTTCAATAGTTGAACATGAATGAAGCCTTTTCACTTACTTTATTTGCAGTCTTCATATACCTTCAGGTAAGCATATCAGGATTATTTTATTTTAAGTAAGTGAAGGCTGAGGACCTAGACAACCCCAAAATGTTACATGATGTTATTAAATTATAACTTTCATACAATTATTTTAAAATTAACAATGACAATTCATTCTAATTTACATAATTCGTACTTGTGAAATGCAGATATGTTAATTGGTATCCTCCTCTTTATGAGCAGGGTAGCAAATTCTAAAGGTAACAACAACTTGTTCAGTATCACGCAGCCTTCGTTGCAGTATAGCTCTGTGTTGATGTGGTAATTGACAGCTGAATTACTACAAGAAAGACACTGATGCTAGACAGACCAGGTTAACAGATTCCTATTCCAAAGGAACCTATTCTGAATATGAGGAACATAGTCTGTCTTTAAGGGGAAAATTGAATTATTCACATTTAGCCAGACAGCAAACCTGTTGTAGATAATGAAATACGGTAATGTATTAATAATATTCATGAGTACCAGGCTTGATTATAAGTGTTTACTAAGTATATTAAAATAACTTCCTCTCTCTTAACAAGGTCGTGGATGATGCCTAACGTTCTGTTCATCTACTTTCCTGTGAGCCAATCCTATGCATTCATTCTCTGTTTCTTCCTTCCTCCTGCTGCTCTTTCTCTTTGTCCTCTCTGTTTTCCTTTCTCTTCCTCTGTCCTCTCTTTTCTTCCCTCTCTAAAGTGAAAATGACCCTAATAATAGCATTACTAAATCACTAGCCCCTTGTAAAAAATATTAGCGGTCTAGGTTCACGTTCAGAGAAAATAACACAACCTGACTGTCAGAGGATTGGAGAGGGATAACAGGAATGAAATTATTACTTTCATTCATTTAGTTAACAACTGTGTAATTAACTATTTCTTCAGTATTTACTAAGTAGTGTAATAAGCTTTAGAGATATAATGGGAAGAAAAATCAACCACATTCTTGTTTTTACTATGTCTGAATGGATAGATATAATTTAAATAAATACACAGATGAGTATAAAATTACACTAGTGACAAGTCTACCAAGATGATGTTTTACCTTAAAGAAAGGCTCTTTAGAGGATGTCTTGATATAAAGGTGTGAGGATTCTAGGTGATCAGTACAGACTACACTTACTTCATTAGTTTTCTTAATAAAGAGGGATAGAGAGGTTCCATGGAATGAATAGGATTTGTGGAATTAAATGGGCCAAATATTTATCTCTATGCAGGCTATGTCACAGTAAAATAGAGAATGCATTCCAAGGTGTTTCCAATTCTGTCTCTTCATACTGCCTTTCATCTCTGTTTCTGTTATCTGTAAATTCAGAGTGAACTCATCATGTTCTGCACATGTGGTATGATATCTATACATGGATTTATAGATAGATATGTTTTATTTCTTTACCTTACTCTGAGCATTTCAGATTGAGAAAAAGCTATTAGAATATTACACATGTTTCTAGGGTAATGTCACATTAAAAGCACCAAATGCTATCCAGCCTATATTCCTGTTATACAGGAATGAATTCTAGCACCGAAAGAATGAATTGTTCTAAGCTTTCCAATGCTTCACAATTCTAGGGCTGTTGAATATAATTGAAGACTGTAAATGCAAGTCAAAGACTTCTGTTTAAATAGAGTTCTGATCACATCATCATGCTGTTGTACCATGAGGGAAGTTAATATGTTCAGTTTGATAATAAAAGAAAAAACACTGAAAAGAGATTATTTATCTTTGAAATGGGTGTAGCCAGGGGGCTACTCTGTCATGCTCTTCACCATCTTAGCTTTCCAATACCAATATCAGCTAAGCGGTCATATCACACCCTCCTGTCTCCCTCAGGAGAATGCTGAGGCCTGAAAGAGTATCTAATCCTTCTCTCAATTGGACTCATGGATAGATTGCTCATTACTAAACACTCAAAGTCTCCTTTTTTCTCACATTTGTTGATGTGCCTTTATGTCATCTTTTCTCTGGGTGCTAGGCCGGCCAGCCTCTGACTTAGAAAATAAATGTTGGTTTAATGCACTCACTCTCAATATTGCCAGAGTCTTTTGTCAGTTGCAGCCTTTGTAAGATATATAGAGAATCCCCCCAGTGCAAAACTTTCTCAGCAGCTCTTTTGTAGTCCACTTCACAGGGCTCTCCCCAGTGTTTGCTCAGACTGTCAGGCATCTTCTTTTAAGATAAATTAAAAAAACCTTCACCTTACCCTTTGTGACATCAGACCCCGGTTTTTGCTGGCCTCTCGAACTCACTGTGCATTTAAATGACACTAGGAAATTCATTCTTTTGACTTTAGCTTTAGTTTTCTCAGGTGCAAAATGAGGATACTAACATCTATCACATAGAGTTATTATAAGATTTAAATGAAATCATATTTTAAAAATCAAGCATATTACTTATCACATGGTAGACATCTCATTAATAAAGTTCAGTAATTAATTATATTATTACTATAAGAATACTAGTTTTCATCAGCTTAGCACAGCATTGCCTTTCTCAACCTTTTGGTGTTTATTCTGTTCTTGCAGTAACATTTCAGGCAAGTCTCACTGTTTGGAGTTCTCCCAACCTTCTTCAAAGGATCTTTCCACCAACTGTGCCTCCAAACAATATGTAGATTAACTTCTGCTGCAGAAAGCAGAATTAAAAATTAGCTTCAAAACCTGAATGCGGATATTTAAAAGTACTTTGATCTCTTTTTTTTTGGCTATTTTTTTTTGAGACAAGATCTCGCTTTGCAGTTCAGGCTGGCCCTGAGCTCAGCCTCAAACTCACATCACAGCAATCCTCCTGCCTCTGCCTCCCGCAAGTGCTGAGATTACAGGCGTGAGCCACCATGCCCAGCACTGTGTATGTGGTACTGGTTGCTGCTGGGCGTGAGTCTCCACACCCAGCACTGTATGTGGTTACCAGGGATTGAACCGGGCCCTTACGCTTGCAAAACAGACACCAGAACCACTGAGCTAAGTCCCCTTCTTCTATGCTTGGAAGAAGTGAAAGAACAGTCCATTTGTGAATATAATCCCTTCATGATTTCATCCACATTCAAACAAAGAACGCCAAAGAAGCCACTCGTGATCTGATGACCACCCAACCCCGCTGAGGTGGCAGAGAGTGAGAGAGCTGTGGCACTCACATCTCTCCTTCCCAGAGATGTTCATCATGCCTTTCGTGGTTTGGGTATCATGATACAACTTGCTGTTAGGTTGTTGATGACACAAAGGCTTTATTGTCTTTATTCAACAATTTCACTCGGTATCATTGTACTCAAGAAGTCAGTACAGGTTTATGTTTGTAAGCATTCAAGATGCTGACTATAAATTTACTGTAGTGAAAAGATAATATATTTTGGAACTAAGTTATCGTATGTAACAGCTATCATGTCAGCAGATATGCTTATGATATTTTTAAGAACTTAGAAGAGAGCAGAATACATTGTGATCTTCTGCCACAATGTGAGTCAGTGACATTTGGGAATACACCAACAAACCCTCACAGAAGTAGTGAGTGGACAGGGTCCTGCTAACCTAAGACTGTGACCAGAGCACATTCTGTGAAAACAGATAGACCTAGTGCATAAGGGCCCTCAGGTAACAAAATCAGCCACTTAGCTTCTGCAGCCTATAGTTTCTCCTCTGTGCAATATTCTGATCTTCATAAATAATGATATAAATGAGAGAGATATTTTTCTGCAATACTAAGTACTACTGTTTCTGTAAGAAGTAGCTCTTGTTATGATAGCATTGTCATTATCATCATATTACACTGGGATATTATACCGAATTACACTCACAGGAATTTTAAGGGGAATATTTAGCAATTAGAAAAGCCAAAATGTAAATGATACCTAAACGATGGAATCTGAAGAACCAGTGACAGAAAGAGGAATGAGGGGCTGAGAGTCAGACTACCTGGGAAGAGAAATGTGGGCAAGTGGAGCAACAACGTCTACACAGGATAATTATTTTTGGATAACATCAGACTCTGTCTGCCCTGAGGAAAAAACTAGACTAATGGTAAAAGATGTCAAGAAGGCAATTTGGAACTGAAAATTTTTTTAAAAAATAATTCACAGCAATTATATATACTGAAAAATCAGATGGGTTGCTATATTCTGCAAGACCATTTCCTGTGATTGACGGGCAACTGTTAGGATGAGACACTTCTTTAATAGCTGTGAGTTGAGTTATTTGGCACGAGCAAAACTTGAGGGACTTTAATTAAAGGACAGTTATGGAAAAGCTAATTATGTTAGACCATAGACCCCACATGCATAGTAGCTCTGGGAACAATGCTACTCAGGAAAAGATGAAAATCATGTTCCCGCTCAGGTGGACAGATTCCAGTTAGAACCCATGTGCATGTATGTGTATGTGCATGCTGCTGATGGTTCATTGCTATTTAACCAATCTTTTCTCAAATTTTCCTCATGTGAATACATCTCATAGTTAAGTATATGTGGAACAGGCTAAGACCCTAATAATTTTGCCTTCTAAATAATTTCAACCCCCATGTATCTTTTGATCTTCTTAACCTTCCACAGAAGAGGTGTGTGCAGGCACCTGCACATAGTGCACCAAGGGCAGGAACAGAGGCAGCATTAAATAATGATGCTACTAGGAATTTCAGGTGATCCTTGAGTTACTTTGAATTAAACAGGGGCTGGATAATATGTAGGACTTCTGGCATCTCATCAAACATTGCATCTGACCTGGATGTGTGACTGGACTGGAAGACTTTTGTGCTTTTAATTCTGCTGTTATTTGAAAGCACTAACTTAGATTTAAAAGGATGTGTCTTAATACTGAATACAAATCCTTTCAATTCAAACTGGGGTTTTTTCTCCAACTGAGTGAAATGTCACTTTTTATTCATGTTTTATGTTTCTTCTTATTATATTCTCTTTCTGCGGTTCCCGTGAGATAGTCTTGGATTTCCTATGTCTGTCTATCAGAGATCTGAAGTGAAATTTACTGACTTTCGTCCTCCAGATTACTAATATTTAAAGAAATTATTCTTGTACATATATTGACAGCTGTGACTTCAGTTTCCAAGCACTGTATTTTTTTCTCATTCAGTGTCCCTAGTTCCTTTTTCTGCAGAATACCCTTTTTGAGAATATCTGTTTAAATTCTTTTATGAATTCTCGTGTGCTTTCTTCTGTATTTTATTTCATGATAATGTATATTTATCTTGTTCCTTTCATGTGCTGATGACTTTCCTTCTGTCTCATCATGGTAAACATTTCACACTTGTAAATACAAGCCCAGTTGGATTAGAACAAAAAGCTGATATGGGTTTTCTAAATGGAGGTGGGTTTTCTCACCTCTTAAATGAATGTAGTTGCACCAAGCCTCTACTGAGCATGCTCACCAGCTTATCTCTTTAGAAGACATGGCTACGACTTTTTAGAGATAATTACAACTGTCTTCTGAGGCTTGGTAACCTGATGTTATTTCACTCTTTACAGGAACTGATGCAGTAGACATTCATTTATTTCCATTTATACAGGCGTCCAAGGCAATATGTCCATTCTGTTCTGATGCTGACCCATCTCAATACAATATTTAAATTAGAAATCCTTACAGCACCACTTTTTAATACTGATTTATGTTTTTGAAACAGAATCTCACTAAACTGCCCAGGGAGAACTTGAACTTAGCTTCCTCCTGCCTCAGCCACCCAAAGTGCTGAGACTGCACACATTTTAAGTTGCTTCCTTACAGCATATTTGTGTGTGTGGTCATGCAAACCTGTGACACCATAGGAAAATGATGATCTCTGACAGTGGTACTCAGTACTGCTACCTGCTAAGTCCAGGGCAGAGGTTCTCAGGCTTGTGGTCAGAGAGGGCGTCTTTGTTTGTTTTTAAATACAGATGTGAAGTACTGCTTAGGGTTAGGGCCCTCATGCCCCAGTGAGCAGGCAGATCTTCTGGACAGCTTGTTACAATACTGACTGCTAGGTGCACATCCTCAGGGCACGTAACACACGAGGTCTCTGAAGACTTATGGCATCTGTGTGCCTGCCAAGCCCTGGGTCACTTCATTCATTCTAGTGTGGGGACCATACTGGGAAAGACAATGCTGCAGAACTCTGGGAAGATCGGTTCTTTCCTTTCACTGTCCATACAACCCTATTTTAAGGAAAAGGACTTCTGTTTTTTGTTTAGGTTTTTTAAAATAACCTAATTTCATTTGCATTCCAACTTTAGACCTTTTTAAATATTTATGACCCAAAAGCTTAGTCACTTTCCTTGTTGGGACAAAATAATCTGATATTCACAATTTGAGGAAGGAGAGGTTCATTTGGACCACATCTGTTGTGGCTTAAGTCTGTGGTTGTCTGCCTCTTTCAGCAGGGTGGTATGGCAGAGGGACATGGTGGGGAAAAGTATTTATGGCCTGGCAGCAGGGAAAGCAGAGAGAGAGAGAGAGAGAGAGAGAGAGAGAGAGAGAGAGAGGTTAGGGGGCAGACCCTTCCAGGTTATGGCCTTCCTGGGAGCTACATCCTCGGGCATCATATTACCCAGATCCCTTCATGACAGCCACGCCCCCATGAATCAGTCACCCCCAAAAGCTCCACCTAGGTGCCAAGAGGTATTTCATCACTGACTGCACAACTTCCACAACTGGTCTCTTACCTTCTCTTTCTGTCCATTATCTGTTTAAAAAATACTTATTCCATTTAATTTAGCCCAAACTAGGTTCTGGAGGAAGTTTAGATATAAACTGTAGCACCAAAAAATGCTATCTTTCCTGTTTTGTTGTGCTAGCTAGGAATATTACCATTTCTTCTTTTAACAATTATTCCTATGAGATTAGACAGAATGGACAAGTAATGCCATAATAAACAAACATTTCTATCTTCATAAATATACATAATTATATATATGATATATATATTTATATATTTGCTATATACGATCTATATGATATGATATGAACACATATATGATATTTTATCTTACTCCCAAAATTTAAGAGCAAGGCACATACAGTTCATTTCTGAAAATATTCTTTGTTTTCTCTGGGCTCAGAAAAGAGCCAGCAATGCTGCCATCCTGCAAAACTCTCCTTGGCTGGGCTTCCTTTTATACTTCATTTTACTGGGCAAAAATGCCACATTTGTAGATTTCTTAGTGTTTCTGGCAAAGGCTGGAGAGCATTTTGTGCATCTTGATGTGAACATCCTAAGCCATAGACGCAAATATACCCACAGACCCTTCCTGGAGAAATTTCAGAAAGCTGTTTGAGCTAGATAGCTTCACCTCACTGAACTGCAACTCACTTTAACTTTTCCCAGATTCTAAACTTGGCTTCTTGTATTCCAACTCAAAAATATTTTCTTTCCCATTGGCCTTCAATAACACTGGTTAGTTTTTGCAAATCAAATACCTCACTATTCCAGATGGCCTGAAAAGTCTTTTATCTACCTCTGGGCTAGCCTCATAGTTAGTATTAGTATTATAGTAATTCCATATTCAGTGGGAACTTCTGTTTCTATGTGTGCCTGTACAGGTGTTGTCCATATATAAACTTATTCTCATCTAATCCTCTCAGGTATCAGCTATTACTGTTATTTTCTCTTTACACATGAGGATCTGGGGCCTCAGAAAAGCTGGGTAACACCAACCAGTGTATTGGCTAAGGTTAAGTTGAAGGAAATAGAATGCAGTGTAGCTAATTTAAGCAGAAGGAGTTTTATTTCTCATACAGAATTCTTGGGCTGACTAAAGCGGCAAACTCTAGGCTGAGATTTTAGATACAACTTCCAGAATCACGACTCAATCTTTAACTGCCAAGCCTGTGGCAGCTCCTGCTGGGATGTTGTGACCACCTGCTGAATACAGCGGCCACTACTCCGGTGCTCCATGAGATCTGCACTGCCTCCAAGGGAGTCTGTGAATTTATACCTTACTGCCGACTGCACAGCTTCCACAACCTGTCTCTGCTTCTGATTCTGTCCATTATCTGTTTAGAAAATACCTGTTCCATTTAATTTAGCCCAAACCAGGATCAGTTGGAAGTTTATTTCCTTTTCTCCTTCAGTGCTTGCATATGGCAGGCAGTCAGTAAATGTGTCTCGTTTATGTATATAGGGAGTGGGGGAGATCTAAGGAAGGAAAAGGAGTAGTAAAGTTGAGAATCAAGATACATCAAGTAAAGGTACAAATTCTTAATGTTGACTATGACAATAATATATATCTAAAATGTACCAATAAACTTGATAAAGGAAAAAATGAAATACAAAATAGTGGATGAAAATAGGAATCACAAAAAAGTAAGGAAACAAATTTTATGTATATGGGGGGTGGTAGGGTGGGCAGGGCTATGGGAAAAAATGAGAATTAAGTTGTGTCTTATACTGGTACAAATCCCCATTATGGAGTGCAATCATGATGTGTATATTTAATGTACCAATAAAGATTT
>PVIR01031780.1:0-19171 GCA_004026965.1 Petromus typicus
TCAAATTTTCCATCTTCTTGCTGTTTTCCTTACTTGACATTATACATATGTATCCAGAAATAAAACACTTCTGTGTAAATATTTTTCGACATAACTCACAACCTTTAAAACTAGAATAAAATCACTTATAAAAGTTTCTGTACTAGGGCCAGGGATTTAGCTCAATGATACCACGCCTCCCTCACAGTTCAATCCCCAGTACTAGGAAAAAAAAGTTTCTCTACTAAATAAATACCTAAATATTTGGTTGTGGAATGTTCTAGAGAGCACCTAAAAGAAGTAATGATGTTATTTTTATATGTACTAAAAAAAAAAAAAAAAAAAAAAAAAAAAAAAAAAAAAAAAAAAAAAAAAAAAAAAAAAAAAAAAAAAAAAAAAAAAACCCTCTAGTTTATCTTCCAAATATTTGCTAAGTAAGCTCAACTACATACCTCTTGCTATATTATGAAATTAGAAAGAAATCCAGAAGGGGAACAAATTTATACCCAATTTAGAGCATATTAAAAAATAATGAAAGATGCAACATAGTTTTTATTTTAAAAATAGTATTTTAATAGTATTTTACTATTTGATACAAAGTGTAAATTCAAATTTGGAAAAGTATGCTATTATATTCTAAATAAGTGAGAAAAAAAATAGTAGAAATGAATTAAAAATAAATGAAAAAACAAAAAGTACCACAAAAGAAATACTACTCTTAAAAACCTGACCACAAAGTTAGCCACAAATTGATCCAGAGTGTTTCTGAAATTTTCTTGAGAACTTTCTCCTACATAATTAAAAAAAAAAATCTGTCTGTACTGAATGCTAAGTGGCCAGAGCTGCTAAGGTAGGAATTTATCCACATCCACTGGCAGAAGGAAAAAGAACACCTGTTAATTCATTCAAATGTTTCATTAGCACCTACCATACACTAGTACTAGCTAAGCACATAAAATAGTAGCAAAAGCTAAAGCACACATGCTCTTCCTCAACCTAAGAGTTCGCAAACTTTTTTCCTAAGGAGTCACTGAGTAGATAATTATTGAGTTTTTTTGCAGACAAGGTCTCACTTTGTAGTTCAGACTAGCCCTGAACTCACTATGTAGCCCAAGTGAGCCTCAAACTCACACCAAAAATCCTGCCTCTACCTCCTGAACATGGGGATCACAGGCGTGAGCCACCACGCCCTAATAATTATTCTTGCAGGCCATAAAGTCTTTGTGACAACTATTCAACTTTTCCACTGTGGGATGAAATCAGATACAGATAGTAAGTAAATGGCATAGCTGGCTGCATCCCAACAAAACTTTATATACAATGAAATTCAGATTTCATAGAATATTTATGAAATAAAATTCTTTTTTTTCAATCTTTCAAAAATGCAAAGGCCATTCTTAGCTTGCAAGCTGTACAAAAGGTCAGATATGATCCATTACCTGTAGTTTACCAACTCCTGTCCTAGGCATTAATAATATGTAATTATCTGCCTATTGCTTAAAGTGCTCAAAAAGAAAAACACATAAGACTATTCAAAGCTTAATGAGGAGGCACAGCCTGGTCTGAAGGATCAGATAAATCCCAAGAAAGTAAATTTAGGCAGACATTTCAGGTAAAGGCAGAGGTCAGGGAGAAAGACAAAGCCTTCTGAACAAGTAAATACCTGGAGCAAAAGAGGTCAGCACATGACTAAGTAGAGAACTTGTGAGCCTGAAGCATAAAGAAGAAAGAAAAGCATTGAGGAAGATGAGACTGCACCAAGATAGGACCAGCCCACATAGGGTCTTGTTGGCCAGCCTATGGGATTCTTTTCTGCATCAAGAGCAACTGGAAATTACTAGAAGGTTCTAAGTAAGAGAAAAGCATAATCAGCTTGGGGATTTTCAAAGATCATTATATTGTAGTATGGAGAAAATGCAGAACGGAGCATGAAAAGATACAGGAGAAGATCTATGGCAAAGGTACTAGCTAGAGTTGGCAGAGCTTGTCCTAGGTGCTGTGCGTGGAGCTGCGAAGGTAAAAAGCAAGCTGTGGAGCAGTAGAAGGCATGTTCCCTACGTGACTTGGGGTCCTTCTGTGTCTGAGGTGTGTGCTCCTTCTCTCTCTGTACAAGTAGGACATTGCTGTCATTTGGTGAATCAGAGGTACTGAAAAAGACGGGAAGAATCGTATTTTGAGTTTAGTCTTCGTTTTTGTTTTTTAAGGTTTTCTTTTATTGGTAACTACCACAGGTAGTTGGTACATGCTTGTAACATATCCCAGTTCTTTCTATGTTCCTACTCTTTTTTCCCCTCCCTCACCCACCTCTATGTCTTAGTCCCCTTTTCTCTCATCACTAGAATGTGACTACTGTTTTAGTTGTAGACAAGATGAATTGAGTTGTCTACGCAATGTTCTACCGTCACCTGGATGCCTGTAAGGAAAGGATCAAAAGTCAGGACAAGACTTGTTCCAATTCACTAACTCAGTTTGGGAATTATTAGTACACTAACTAACTGAAACTATGGGATGAAATCAAACTACCTCGAAAAATAAGAACCTTCAAAATTAAGATTTCATTCTTCCTTATTTAGGGTAGCATTTTAGAAACAAACAGCTACCAACCAATTATTGCTAGACTAGTATATTTTTCTACATAATTATCTGCCCTGGCAAATAGCACTTTCAAATGACATATTTGCTAATGCATCAAACAGTATCTGACCATCTAGCATTCTAACTGGACTATCTTTCCTGCGTTATATGATGTGGCTTGCTAGCTGGGAAATGCTCAAGTTAAAAATGGTGACATGAGGGCAAGGGATTTAGCTCAGTGGTTCCAGCGCCTGTCTTGCAAGCGCAGGGACCCGGGTTCAATCCCCGGTAACCACATAACAATGCTGGGCGTGGAGACTCACCCCAGCAGCAACCAGTACCACATACCACAGTGCCGGGCGTGGTGGCTCACGCCTGTCATCCCAGAACTCAGGAGGCAGAGGCAGGAGGATTGCTGGGATGTGAGTTGGAGGCTGAGCTCAGGGCCAGCCTGAACTACAAAGTGAGACCCTGTCTCAAAAAACCTTAAAAAAAAAAAAAAATGGTGACATGAAATTTAATTCAGAAATGAACTGAAAAATGATTGCTTTCTAAAGGTTTGTTTTTTTTTTTTTAAGTGAACTACAATTTAAGACTTAGGAACTATGCATAATAACACACAAAAAAAGAAACACACAACTCAGATTTAAATTAAAATTTAGATCTATCAGTAGATCTATGACTTCAGCCTAGTGTCCTTGTCTCCCAGTCTCAATTTCTTCAGCAATAAATTAAAGTAAAATCACCTTTGTATTATTTAGTTACTGTAGGGATTAAAACATGAAAATGGCTGTGAAAGTTACATAAAGGGCATTATCATTTCTACATTATTTTTTCAGCCGACTTTGACAATTTATTATTTTGAGGAATGCATCCACTATAGTAATAGCAGCACACTCAGAAAAGTCTTCATATCATGCAAATCTTCTGCTTACTTCACAGATTGAATTTGATTGAGGAGCACAGTATTTGTTGGTAATTCTCACTCTTCAATTCTTTACCAGTTGGACTTTAAATTTCACAAAGCAGCTGTCATCTACAGAATTATTAATATTCTGTAAAGGAATTAACAATGAAGGCAAATGATAACCAGTATTTGTGAACCACTGCTGACATCTTCACTACTCTCAAAAGGAGACATGAGAGCTAGAAAAAGATGGTGAAATATATAGCCTTCAGTGTGAAGGCTATGCCTGAGACAAGACAGGAGAGTGAAGTCTCCTAAAATGAGACAGACAAGGGGCAGTCTGTAAGGGAATCTCCATCCCTTACTCTCAGGTTAGAATTGATGGATACAGAACCTCAGAGCACTTGCACAACCTCCTGGCCTCCAAAGAGCTGCTGTGAGAAATAATGATCCAGCCATTAACGACAAAGACTTGTGGCAACTTGCTAAGTAATCTTTCAAAAGCCTCCTTCATTTAAACTGGTTTGTCAATGGGAAAGAACATTTAATAAATCTGAAGATTTACAAGTGAACTCTTAAGTTTAACATTGCAAGAATAGAAAGTATGTCAGGTTATAACAGAAGAAACGAATTATGGAGAGAGGGGAATAAATTTTAAGACTCTTAAGGAGGATTAGTGCTGTAAAAAGAAACTCAACACATTCTTACTTTTATGTTTCCTTCAAAAACACTTTCAGGCAAAGCCTATAGCTCATTGGCTTGTTTTGAGCAATTACAACTTATAATGGTCACTTGAAAGAAAAGCCAGTCATGTAAAAAGCCTTACTAAAATTCTTAATGTACATGCTGTACTTGCTATAGTAAAAATGTTTTTGCCAATACTTTGTGCATTTAGCAATGAAATATTATTACAGAATGCTATACTTTTAAATTTTAAACCTTAAAACAAGATAATTATTTTGATGAGTTTTTGATACATAGACTGCCAAGCAAATGAAAATAAGTACCAGACTGAAATATGGGAGTTAGAAAAATTATACACTTTTTGTAAGCATTTATAACATGGCAAGGGTTTAAGAAGGAAAATAAAGTATTTTTTCAAAAGTGAATCCCTACTACAGAAAAAAATTTTATTTATAATGATAAAGTCTACTAGGGCTGCATGGGTGCTGACAATCCCACTGAGAAAAACTGAGCTGGGCTGCAGATTTCCTCACAGCACAGTGTTTCATAACCTGTTCTACAGGTTATCATTAGTTTGCAGGCAAGCTCTTTAAGATGTTACAGCCACTGTTCCAATTAAAATATACATATTGAGCCAAGAGTACTTCAGGAGAAAAACTGCTCAATTTTACATGCTAATGGTACCGTAGGAAGGTAGGAAAGGCAGATAAATTCTGACTTTCACAGCTGAACTTTAAGTTTATAAGAGGATGGTGTGGTAGAATGGGTTCATCGGCTCACAGAAATGAAACACAGGTTAGGGCTGAAGAAGCACTGAACGTTCCTTGCCAAAAAGATATGCAAATCTGTTTGCATGTTCTGCTCAGTGCCTAGTGCTGAGCAGCTCTTATGTTTAAGGTACAGCGAGGCACTGCAGTCAACACAAAGATGAAGAAAACCAAAGCTGTTTCTATACTAATAAGTTTATAATGCAGTTGAAAGGGTGAAACAGTCTGCCTGAAAATATACTCCAGGTCCCTAAGTGAGGCTTACTGATAGGGAGGTTTACATCTGGAAAAGACTTAAAAGTTGCATATCTACTTTGTTTCAAGTCCACACATGTGGATACAGTACTATTCTAAATTCATGATGCTTCTGAAATGAGGGTTAAACGCCAACAGACTCATAACTCTTTATAAATACAGAATGATACCAAAAATCTCAAATAAGAATATAACAATGATCACCAGTTCTTTGGCACTGAACCAACCTCAATGCTTCATTAAACACTACAAGTCCCTAAAGCTGCACTCAAAGACATGTGACAGCTGCCGTTTGGCTATAGGAATCCACGGGAAATAATGCACTCCCTGGGTGCATGACACGCATCTTGTCTGCAGAACATAGTATGAAGGAAATACAAGCTGTGAAAGGAGAAAAAAGCAACGAAAATATATGTGACAGCAGTCTGAAAAAGTATGCTGCGGAACTGGATAAACACAAGACCCACTACCTGTTTAAAGCAGACTTCTGGGGCACAATCTGTCCTTCCCAAATCAAACTGTTCTTGCGCTGAACAAGCCATTCATGAACTATCAATATTTTCCTGTCTTAAAGGCATTTCACCACCAAAAAAGAATAGAAAGTAACCTAGTTGTGGAAAGGCAGTATGAAAGACACCTTTCTGATAATTTTAACTAGCACTCAAATAGACACCTCCCTCCCTCCCTCAAAAATCCCTACTTAGTTGAAAGACATGTGTAAGACCACATTTGTACATTAAATGAAAAACCTCATCTATCTCCCTAACACTACCATAGCGAGTTTTTCTCTGCTGTTCTATGCGACTAGCAAGGATTAACTAACTAAACCAATCAGCCTAAGACCTAGACAAACAGAATGGACACCTAGTAAAGCACAAATGTCCTCCATTCATCTGCAATTCTAGTCATTTTCTCTTCAAAACATCAGGTTTTCAGAACAAGCATGCAGGTTATTTAAAACTGAGTTATATATAGTCATTGAGCAGCAGCAAAACACTTCTGGCATTATCACAGATGCTAGATCTCTGGAGGAATTTTTTCCCCAAACTAGCATTTTTCTTCACCAAGAACCAATCAGCCTTTATTTCTAAAAACAAGAGCCTGCCTCCCCCACTACAAACAAATCACAGACCACTGTTAAATTCTACGCTAATGAAAACTGTGCAGATTACATCCCTGGCGTTGTCACAGCCTATTTTTCATACACCACCACCAGACAGTTTGATGCAGTATTCCTGATTGCTTTTTATCGTATTTGTAAATACACTCACTAATCCACTAAATTGGGTAATTTACAAACAGGTCTTCTCAGTTATTAGTGGCCAGCAGTCAAGTTCTATTACATTTGATCCCTACACAGTTGTCTAAACATTTCCACTCAGGTTAAGGGCTCAGATCAGGAAGAGGAGGCTGGAGAAATTCGGATGGGGGCAGGGTGGAAGCTGGGAGAAATCTCTGCATCTCAGCCCTCAGCGACAACATCCAGCCAGTGCCCACAGAAAAACTAAATTCGGCACCTCTTCCTCCTGTTACACTGGCAACAAAGAGGGAGTTTCCGTAACGCTCCCGTCACCCACCAGGTGCCCAATCTGCTTCCCAGCCGGGCCAGGCGCTCCCGCAGGGGCCTGGGCGCGCGGAGAGGCCGCTGTGCCCGGGGTCACGGCACAAAGGGGGGATGGGGCGGGAGCGAGCGCTGGGCCCCGCGACCCAGCCGTGGGTCGGCGGGCAGAGAGAGGGGCCAGAAGAGCTCACGGGGCAGGAACTGGAGCGGGTGGCAGCGGGGAGAGACGCCCGAGCCCGGTGCGCCCGGGAACGCGGAAACGGTGCGCGCGCGGCGGGGAGACCGGCGCCAGGCCCGGCAGGCGCGGGCCGGGACGCCTCCACCTGCGCGCGGGCGGGCGGGCGGAAGGGACGCGGCGCTCAGGTGAGACTGGACGCGGCGGGCCGGGCCGGCCAGGCCGGGCGCGCGGCGGGCGAGGGAGGCATCCGGGCGGGCGGCCGGGAGGCGGGGGCCCTCACCTGCGCGGCGGAGGAGGCGGAGCTGCAGCAGCCCATGGCGGGGCCGGGGAGCCGGAGGCGGCGCCGGGCGCGCAGCTACGCCCCGGAGCCCCTCGGCATGCGAGCCAGCGGGCGCCCGGGGAGGGCGCGGCCTGGCCCCGCACGACTCGGCGGCGACCGCGGTGGCGGCGGCGGCGGCGGCTCAGGAGGCGGCGCGGCTCGGGGCGGGCGCCGGCCACATCCCCCGGCGGCGGTGGCGGCGGCTGCGCGGCTCCTGCTCCGCTCCTGCGGCTGCAGCTGCTCCCCAGCGGAAAGGGGCGGGCGGCAGCCGCGGCGGCGCCTCCCCCTGTCCCCCGCCTCCCACCGCCCGCGCCCAGTCCCTCTCCCGCTCCCTCTCCCGGGCTGCCGCCTCCTCAGCGCCGCGCGCGTCTCCCATCAGACTCCCCGCCCCCAGTGCAGCGCCGCGCGGACGGCAGGGCGGCGGCAGCCAGAACGAGGCCGGGCCCTTGGGCGCGCGTCGGGGCCTGCGCGGCACCGGGCCCTTTTCGCTGTGGCACCGAGACAGACTGTGCCTCGGGGCGAGAGGGCGTCTGGGGCTGAGGCGCCCGAGGACGGGGCGGGCCCGCCGTCCAAAGGGAGCCGGGTTGCTTCCGGAACTGGGGAGGCGCGGACGGTTCGACCTCTCCCTGCTGTGGACGATTCCGACGTCTCCCAAGGCTTCTTAACTCTGTATTAGCTGTTTTTTGGTGTTTTTTTTTTCCCATCCCACAGAAGAAAGCATACGTAACAAAACTTTCTCTAGAAGACTAGGTGAGACCAGACGAGGAGAAACAAACATCTGTAGATACTGTCCCATTTTACTGATGGGGAAATTGAGCCTTGAAAGGGACCAAGAGTGTAATGAAATGGGCCCAATCTGAAATTGTAATGAGAGCCAAAAACAGGGAAAGGAAAAAGGCATCCCAAGATCTCAAGTCAAAACTATACTAAACTAGAATTAAACTGTCTCATACAGAGTAGTCCAGAAAAACCTAACAACACCCAGGCATCAATTCATTCATACTTTAACTGTTTACGGAATAAATACTAAATTCCATTACCTTCTAGACACCGGAAGAAGTGAACAAAGGATGTAAAGTTCCTACTGTCTTACAACTCCCTGCTGCTAAACTAATATATTCTGAAGGCAGCAACAATTTAGAGTACACACAACTACTTTCAAAAAATTTCAAATCCCAAGAGTCTTTAGAAATAGTATAAGGTAAGAACAGTTGAGTTGGCCAGAAAAAAGAACCCCTAATGATCATGGTCAACACTAGCAGAACCACGTATGAGTCACTGTTAGAAGCCTTATTCATGTCTCATTTGAACTTGTCGGTATCAAAGACAGAATCAACTACAAGAGAAAAGGTAGAGTTTATTTGTAAAGATGCAAGGAAGTAACACTCCAGGTCTGCCTTGCCAAATAAAAGCAGGGTTTAAAGATTATTCAAACTCTTAAGGGGAAGAAAAAAGCACGGCCGTTGACTTCATTTAAGGAAATCTAAGCCCAGAAAAATTTGGCATGGAAACTTGGAAACAGTCAAAGAAAAGGCCAGGAAAAGAAAATAATTCCCAATTGGTGTGTTCCATTACCATTTCCTGGGCTTATGAGTGTGGTTAGGTGGTTTCTGTGAACATCCTTCTCCTAGTCCTTTGAAATGCTGATATAAGGGAGGACTTCATAAGGTTAAGTAATTGAAAAGGCAGCTGGTTGATCAGCAAATACACATTGAGCAAATACTGCTGGAAATTCCTGAGTCTTCTATAAAATCCCTTGTCCAATTTGATTGGAAGCTCTACCATACCACAAGGAAGGGTGAATCATAAGTATGTTACTGGTGACCATTATGCTGTGAAATGGAAGTGAAGAAATAAACTTTAACAGCTCTAATCTCAATTCTGATTGTAAACTCCACAGTTAGACTGTAAACTCCCTGAGAACAAGGGAGAGTAGTTTCTCCTTTGTCTCCGCCTGAGCTATCTCTGGTGTTTGTTGAATTATTCAGTACTGCCTGGAATAAAAAAAAAAAAAAAAAAAACCTTCCCTTGAGATTTTCCCTCAAAGCCAGAAAAGTACATCTTGTTTTTAACTGAGAGAAGAGGCTGAAAGTAAAATTACAGTCTTAAACAAGAAGCCATCTGTCTTCCCTCTTTATAATCAAGGAAAGAGGAGTTGTTTCTCTTAGCAGAGTCAATATGAGAGCATTTCTCTCAGAGTATAAAAATCTTTTCAGCTAGTGCAGTTGTCCCATGTAGTAGCTAGTGCTTATTTTGTAATTAGGACTGTAGAAGCAGTTAAATGTGTAACAGGCTGTGGCCGTGCTTCATAACAATGTCTTACTTTTCTGGAGATAGCTTGCTTAGAGATGATGAGTGGATATAACTGGAAGGTAGCACTTTCCGTATTTCTTGATCTGAACTGTAGTTTTCTCTTCCAGGGTTAATAGAAGTAGGAGTTCTAAGGTTCTGCAAGGAGCTTTGTAAACATACTAATTATATATGTATGTGCCATATATGCATATGAATGTGATGTTTAAAAATTCTACCTTGTCATTACCATAAGAGAAACTAACGCCTCCTGCATTGACATTCTGTACCTTCTAAGAACAAGACTTTCCCATCCCCCTCGTGCTCAAGAAGCGTCGTAAAAGGACCGATTTAGGGGCTGAGAATTTAACTGAATGGAGGAGTATGTGCTTAGCTTTGGCAATGTCCTAGTTTCAACCCTGTCCCCCGCAAAAAGGAGTCCTTTAGAAGAGGTGAATTATTTTTCCCTTTCAATCTTTCTCATAAACAGGTATGCACAGGGAAAGCAAACTACAGCCATTTCCCCCTGGCCTGATCAGAATACTAATCTCACCACCTTGAAATGTCATCAGGCCAAACCCCTTAAGAAGAGCTTAGGTTTGTTTTTCTTTTAAGGAAAAAAAAAAAAAAAAGATTAAAAAAAAAAAAAAAACTTATGTAAGAACAGCATCTGCACTAACCAGGATAAAATTATAAGGCCTATCAATCTTGGTGCTGCAGGGTAAAACCGGATCACCAGCTGAGCCAGGCAGAAATGCTTCCCAGTGGTCTAGTATTGCATAATTGGCCATGTGAGTTCCAGGGTTTCCGGCTTCGGATGGAGGGCTTGGTGCTGGTCATTCACTGAGGGAAAACACAAAACTAATGATCTCTGCAATGGTTTTAATATAGCCTGACTCATTGTCCACGTGATTTCAGCTTCTGGGGCAACAGATATATAAATGCAGCTATACATATGGATATCTGTAACTGCTCAGAATAGTCCTCTAATTTTAAAAATGTGGCATTTGGTGCTTTGGCTGTGTTAGTTACATTTTAGCATATACCGTGTTCACAGCCATATCCCACAAGGAGCACATTCTTTTCAGCAGAGCCCAAGCTTCCAGATTGGCCTGGCATCCTCCTCCTCAAGCATTCACATATCACCCCCAGGAGATGCTCCGAAAGTGAAAACTAATTGTAACCAAGGTCTGTAACTGTTCATTCATTACCAGAGAGGCAAGATCAGGTCTATTCCAGCCTTTAGAAAGTGTATCTCAGATCCAAATGTTAAAACAGAAACATTTAATGTGTTGGAAGATAAATGAGGAAAAGCTACTGAAGACATGAATGTGACCCAAGACTTTCTGAGCAGAACTCCCAACTGCACAGAAAATGACATCAAAAATCAATTAGTTAATTAAATTAAAAGCCATCTGAACAGCACAGGAAACAACCAACAAAATAGTCAACTCCTAAAATGAGAAAAAAATTTTTCCTGCTATTTTTTTTTTGCCTTGAACAGATGCATAAAATACATAAAAAATTCAAAATAGACACCTTAAAATAAAAGACCCAATTTAAAAATTGGCAACTAAAATGAATGGACATTTCTTGGAAAAAGAAATACAAATAGCCAATGAATATGTGAAAAAAATTATTCAGTATCTTTGACCATTAGTTAAATACAAGTTAAAACAATACAGATTACATTTTACTCCAGAAAGAATGGTTATCATCAAGAAAGACATTGAGGGAGCCAGGGATTTAGCTCAGTGGTTCTGGAGCCTGCTTTGCAAGTGCAAGGTCCTGGGTTCGATCCCTGGTAACCACATACAACAATGCCGGGCATAGTATGATGGCTCATGCCTGTCACCTAACACTCAGGAGGCAGAGGCAAGAGGATTACTGAGTTTGAAGCTGAGTTCAGAACCAGCCTGAACTACAAAGTGAGACCCTGTCTCAGAAAAACTAAAAAAAAAAAGAAAAAAAAAACGTCAAGCTGCAGAGAAAAATGAACTCTTTTACATTTTTTATAAAAATGTAAACTAATGCAACCACTACAGAAATCAGTCAGAAAATTCTTCAAAAACTAAAAATGGAAATTTCATTCCATCTAGCTATTTCCTGTCTAAATATCTTTCCACCAAGCTTAAAGTTGCCATATTACAGTGACACATACATATATATATATATATATATATATATATATATATATATTGCAGTACAGTTCATAATAGCCAAATCTTGGAAGTGGTTTATATGTCCACCAATAGATGAGTGGTTAAATAAAATATGGTATTTATACAGAGTTCTGCCTAAAGAAGAATAAACTAGAGTCATTTGTATGAAAATGGGTGCACTTTCAGACCATACTGTTGAGTGACATAAATCAGACACACCAGTTTCAGTATCACATAATTTCTCTCATAGGAGAAACACATAGGGCAAAAAAAAGAGGTCATAGAAAATAAGAAGTTAAGACTTGCAGAAAGGAAAAGGACTAAAAGATGGAGGGAAAGAATGGGAGCAGATGGGAAGGAGATTTTAAAAAAAGGAATTGAGATATGTTGTATGCATGTACCAACTCCTCAGAAGGAATGTAGTCATCATATAGTGCAAACATGTACTAATAAAAATTATTTTTTTAAAAAAGAAATGTATTGTAGCTTCCCCTTTAAACTCAGAAGTTAGAGATTCATCTGAAAAGATTTTTCTTTTCGTGAACTTGGGCTTGTTAAAAAGACATGGTTCTAAAGAAATTCTTAAGTCCTTAGCTTTGCAACTTTGTATCTGCTCAGGCTTGTAAATTGCTATTTCTCCCTGTCAATAACTCCTGCAAAAGGTAAAGAGTAACATGAGGAATGGAGAGAAGTGCATGCTTTTCCTGTAAAACTTTTGAAATATAATGTTTTTTTTAAAAACGTCCTTTGAATTAGAATCTCCCTGTGTAGTTCAGCCTGGACTTGAGCTCATATGTTGTCCAGGCTGGCATTCAACTTGTGATGATTCTCCTGCCTCAGCTTCCCAAGTGCTGGTACTACAGGCACGTGCCAATATCATGCCTGGCTAAAGCATTTGTTTTTAAATAAAAGGTTTTCTTTTGGGGCTGGGCATTTAGCTCACTGGTTCCGGCGCCTGTGTTGTAAGCGCAAGGGCCCAGTTCGATCCCATATAGCCACATACATGAGCATGGAGACTCACACCCACCAGCAATCAGTACCATATATCACAGTGGTCCACCATGCCCGTAATCCCAGCACTTGGGAGGTAGAGGCAGGAGGATTGCTGTGATGTGAGTTTGAGGCTGAGCTCAAGGCCAGCCTGAACTACAGAGCAGACCCTGTCTCAAAAAAAAAAAAAAAAAAAAAAAAAAAAAAAAAAAAAAAAAAAAAAAAAAAAAAAAAAAAAAAAAAAAAAAAAAAAGGGCTTACTTTTAGATGATAATATAGCCTAATATTAACTGCAAAAACATTTGAAAACCCTTGAGTGTGTAAAGATACCATAAACATAAGGCAAAGGAAAGGAATGAAAAAAGAATTAAGATGTGTTATGTACATGTACCAACTCTTTATGATATATGTAAGTGTATACTAATAAGCATATGTAATAATAAAATTTTTAAATTTAATCACAATTTTATTTATAGCTTAACTTGGATTTTTATTACAAAATCAACACATAAGTGTTCTAAATACTATTGTCATGAATCTATATTCAGAGGGGTGTAATATTTTCCCTGCTACTTTTCCAGATGACTTAAATTGAAATAATTCACTTCATTCTTTAATTTTTCTTTTTATTTACTTCTTCCTATGAGCTAACCATATTTGATTTTGATTAAGTAGCAGATGCTTAAACATCATTCCTTGGGAATTTAAGCTGTTTCCAGCCCAAGGCTAATGTTGGTTTTTATTTTGGGGTGATGAGGTGAGAAAGGAGAAGAGGAAACAGGGTCATGCGTAGTAATCTGGCAAGAAATGAAGCAATTTGCAAAGCAAAGACATTTATTTAGCAGTGTATTTCCTGAAGCACTTTCCTGGCCATGTACCGAGTCAGGGGCCTGGGATTCAAACACAGCGATTCTTTGCCCATAAGTCACTTACAGCCTAGTGTAATGGAAAGAAATTGAAACCAAGAATTAGAATATATTCTACATGTAAAGAGAGGAATGAGTCTGCATGCTATATAAGCTGAGCATTGTCCACACAAACCGATGGATTTGTTTATGAAAAATACTATAATATATTTTGTTCCTGCTTATTCCTTATATTCTTACCTCTGCTATACAATATCTTAGATTTTAGTAAATACCATGAAAAGAGCTTCGTTTCCAGGAATGTTTCATATTTATTTCCTCAGTGAATAAATAGATTTTGTCAGTGAGTCTCTGGGAATTTAAATTTGTAAAGTCGAGAATGCCCAGAATGTCTCAAAGGAAAGTTGTCCTCAAATATTAAATGATTACATTTTAAAAATGAATATTTTTCCTATAAAATATAATGCATTTATTTTAAATGGAAGGCATTTCTTTGGCTGACAATGTAGCCTAACATTTTAGCAAAGGACAAATAAGATAACTGCAAAAAAATTTTAAATTCCCAATGCAAAAGACACCATAAATAAACACAAATGACAGGTGGATAATACTTACAAAATCTGTATAAAAGTTTTATGTAATATTCATGAAAGTTCGTATTTAAAAAAAAAAACTACTAAAAACACTCCAGTGAAAGAAATACAAGGACTAATAAAATATGAGGTACTATTCACCTTCACTAATAATAAAATGGAAAGTATAAAAATTAAGGGATATTATTCCCCACCTAACAAATTTGCAGAGATTTAAAAGCTTAGTAAGAATCAATGTCAGGGAATATCAGAGTAACCTATACACAATTGATGAGGATATAATTAGCCTCTTTCTAGAGAGGAATTTTAAAATTTGTATCAAAATTTAAAAGGTGTGTTTCCTGGAAGCAGCAGTTCGTCTCCTGAGAATGTTTCATCGTAGTACAATCTTGTTTCCAATAAGGAAAAATTGTGGAAAATTTAAATCTCCACATGTAAAAGATCAGGTAAGTGATTAGTTAAATAACAGGAAATTCTATACATTTGTTTAAAAAAAAACACCCAAGACCAGACGGTTTATGAAGAACAGGAGTTAAATTTGTACTATTCAGGCTGTGACGATCAAAGCACTAGTACCCGGAGAGGGCCTTGCTCTATCCTCACATGGTAAAAGCAAAAGAGGACAAATACTGTGTGCTCTCATGGCACGAGACCGGAAGAGGATGAAGCACTCCCACGCTCTTTCTACCACGGCAGGAGTCCATGGATAAGAGCATGCGCACAGCCTTCATCATACAGACCCTCCCGAATGCCCCCGCTTCCAACGCGGCTGTCTTGGAGGATTACGTTTCTAATGCATAAGTTTTGGAGGACAGACAAACCACAGTGAGGGTAAATCGGGGCAAGGTCAATCAAGAGAAAAAGAGCAATGGACAATATTTTAGACTTGTAGTTTTGAAAGAAGCATGCATTAATTTTTAAACTATGGTAATAGTTTAATAAAATGGCTACAAAGAGAAGCAGTAGTCTCACTTTATCTAATAATCATAAAGAAATAATATGCAAGGGTCCATAGTACAGAAACAAATCATAAATTCATTGATCAGAAAAGTCATGGTATAAGAAGTACCATTTCAGCTGGTTCTCAAACAGTGAGTCAGTTTGGACAAGAGAATGTGAAGGCAGAGAAAGAACTCTCAGGTATAAAATTGTTCAACTAAATATGCAGACGAGGAAATGAATAAGATCTTTGGATAACCTACTTATTGCTACATCACAAGCCACACTAAACATCAAGGACTTAAAACCACAGGAGTCCCTTGTGATCCTCTCTCATAGTTTTGGAAACTATATCCACTCAGCCAGGCTATTCTCACTTGAGCTCCTCTCCTGCAGCTGCAGTCAGATAGGGATGAGACAGGACTTATCTTGACACATCCTCACTCATGTGCCTAGCGAGTGATACCAGCTGTTGGCTGCCAGCCTGAATACCTACTTGGGGCCTTGCCATGTGACCTGGTGTTCATTGCAGCGTGGTGGCTGGGTTCCAAGAGTGAATAAGAATCCCAGGAGAACCAGAGCTGACACTGCATTACCTTTTACAACTCAGCCTCAGAAGGTATACAGGGTCACTTTTGTTATAGTCACGGGACTATTCACATCCAGGGGGAGGGAGATCATATGTACCCATGTACATATACACATGCTCCTTGATGAAAGAAACATTAATGTACCATTGTAAGAAGAACCCATGGGATGGAAATCCACAGAATAAGTTCTCCTGTGTTGCCACCATTACCAAAACTCTCAAAGTCTCTTCTGACTGGGGCCAATTTCTCCTGTCACCTTGTACGTTATCCTTTGTCATCCACAAGCCTTTGAGTTTGCACTTTCTACTGGCAAGATGACCTAGAGGATTTTGAGTAAAGTGTTAACAGAATGAGCTTTTTGCTTTAGAAAGATCACTATGATGATATCTTACAAGGAAGAATAGAGAGACGAAGAGATTAAATAATAAGAGTAGGTACTAAAGCTATGCCCCTGCTCATCAACTCCCTTGCTCGATACAGCAAAATGATGCTTAAGTGTGATTGATAGAGTCCTCCACGTTCTTTACGGAAGCATTCAGTCTTCAGAATGCTCTCCATGGACCTCAATTCTTAGAGAGCCAGATGCTTCTGCGCCTGGCAGGAAATTACTAGACCATGGGAAGTAATTGAAGTTTTGGAGAATACGTACCAAGGTACCACTTCAAGGATGCTAACTGATATATCTCCCACTGAGCGAAGGACATCGACTCCCTGGGTAGCAAGCCTGACTTGACCACCAACTCACTCACTTCTCCTTGCTCCAGTAGTGTGCCTCGGAGTGTAGTGCTGCAGAAAGAAATGGAGGAAAGGGGAGGGAAGATTGTGCAGTGTGGCTGGACTAGCAATTTTAAGCTTGACGACAGCCATCGCAGCTTCCCCTAAAGTCCTGTTAAGAGATTTGTGTCAAGCCATGAAAATTGTAGCATGAACCTTCTTTTTAAAGTTTCTTTCCTTAACTATTATTATTTTATCGAACAAACTGTCAAAATCTACCTATTCTTTTTCTCCAGGCTCCTCTCTTCCTTTCTTATTGGTGCTTGACAGAGTCATTTTCTTTAATACTATGTAATTTAGAAGAGACTGTGTCAATTGCATAAAATATTTCTAATCTCCATAATTAAGATGCTGCTGGTCTGACAGCTTTGCTCTCCTACTCCCCCTCAGCTAGTTGCAGGGATGTAGATAGACATTTAAAAAGAGTACTAAAGCAAAAATGACATGCCGTTCCCATCCCATAGGGCTTGTCACCAGCCTCCTGGGTTCCCTACCGTAGAGTTTCATTTTAGTTTCTTTGAAAGTGGGGAAAAGACACTATGCTGAGATTCTACAGACTGTTTTCTCTCCATTGTCAGAAAAATGTATGCCTATCCTTAGCTTTGACTCAGAGAAAATCCAGACGGGCTGCCTTCGAGATCAATTTCCAGCAAAGCTTTTTTTTTTTTTTTTAGGTTTTTTGAGACAGGGTCTCACTTTGTGGTTCAGGCTGGCCCTGAGCTCAGCCTCCAACTCACATCACAGCAATCCTCCTGCCTCTGCCTCCCGAGTGCTGGGATTACAGATGTGAGCCACCACGCCCGGCACTGTGGTATGTGGTACTGGTTGCTGCTGGGGGGAGTCTCCATGCCCAGTATTGTATGTGGTTACTGGGGAATCAAACCTGGGCCCTTGCGCTTGCAAGACAAGCGCCGGAACCACTGAGCTAAATCCCCAGCTCTCCAGCAAAGCTTTTTGCCACAGAATGGTCACCAATAAGTTTCAGTTGTACAACTGACTAAATAAATCCTAAATAATGTAAATCCAGAGAGAAGTTTAGAGGTGAGAAATGGCAGATCATTGCAACTGGTGGAAAGTAATCTTTGAAGAACGTATAGTCAATTTTCTTTTAAAAAGATCAAAGATAACTGTTCATCAAGATTGTCATATAGTCGACTCTGTCTCTTGCTATTTTGATCATCTGTTCAGGTAAAGCATATAAGTCTCATTTCTTCTTCATGCTAGTTCTATTAAGTAAAAATTATCAGTACTTTAGAGATTACTGAAATGAGATGTAAAAAAGAGTGTAGATAGACTGGATTATGCTGCTATAATGAACTCACCGTCCAGTCTAGGTAGTTTAATAAATGAAATTTTATTTTCCCTTTGCAGATGCATGGAGTAGCAGTTAGCCCACCTGTGGGCTAATAATTGATATTGATAATGACTATGCAGGCACCTAGAATAGTGGGAATGTTTTAGCTTCACCATATATAACGAGCTCTTTCATCTTTTCAGTGGGAAGAAAAGATTGAACAATTGTCTATGGATTATTTCTTATCTCCTTCAGCTCCCAAGTGATACACATTGCTTTTTTTTTCTTGCATTTTATTAGAGTCCTCACACACTCAAAAGGGGAAAGAAATGGAGAAACTAATTATTTGACAAGCCTGCCTGTCAAATACCACTGTACCAAGAAGTAAGAATTTGCCAGCTGTCCAGGTACTGAGTGGTGGGCAGGGCTGCTAACCAAATGTAAGCTTTCTGACTCCAGAGTCCATGTTACTAACCACTGGAGATTTTCTCCATAATTTCATCATGCTGTTGTGGAGACAGAATTGACCGTGATTCCAAACACCGACCAGAAGATAGCCTCTGGAATCAACAGTGTTGGGAAAATGGATATGCTAGGAAAAGATTGACTCTAGACCCATATCGCTCTGTGAGTACTAAACTAAAACCAAAATGTGAGAGCTAAATGTTAAAACGGAAACACTTAACTTGCTGCAAGAATGACCATCATCAAAATATGAAATAATAACAAACCCTGGCAAGGCTGGGGTGAGGGGGAGAAGGGATTGTTCTGCGTGATAGCTAGGAATGTAAACTAATACAACTAAGAGGGTCCTCAAGAAACTAAAAATAGGGCCGGGGAGTTAGTTCAGTGGTTCCGGCGCCTGTCTTGGAAGCGCAATGGCTGGGTTCGATCCACAGTAACCACATACCATACTGGGCGTGGAGACTCACGTCCAGCAGCAACCAGTACCACATACCACAGTGCCGGGTGTGGTGGCTCACGCCTGTAATCCCAGCACTCGGGAGGCAGAGGCAGGAAGATTGCTGTGATGTGAGTTGGAGGCTGAGCTCAGGGCCAGCCTGAACCACAAAGCGAGACCCTGTCTCAAAAAACCTAAAAAACAAAACAAAACAAAACAAAAAACACCCAAAAACTAAAAATAGAAGTTCCACTTGACCCAGCTATTCTTCTTCTAGGTATTTTCCCAAACTGTATTACAGTGTTACATGCGTACTGTTTTATAGCAATGTAATTCTATAGCTACATCTTGGAAGCAGTTATTTGTCCACTGACAGATGTACGGACACAGAAAATGTGGTATTTATACACAGTAGAGCACTGCTGTGCTGTAAAGAAAGATAAACTTGAGTGACGTGTAGGAAAATGGCTGCACCTCGAGACCATAATGTTAGGTGAAGTAAATCAGGCACACAAGATTAAATCATAAATGTTTTCTCTTATATGAGAA
>PVIR01031781.1:0-19170 GCA_004026965.1 Petromus typicus
GGACTTCAAAAATTCAGAAACTTTGAGTACTGTGCTTAAAAATCAATTAATGCAGTATGTTAGCAGAAAAAAGAAAAAGTTTTCAGTATATGCCAAAAATTATAAGGTAAAATGCAGTACACATAAAAGCATTTTTATTATAAAATACAAAATGCTTTCCATTTAATGAAGCACATCTAATACATAAATGCTAATTAATAATGAAATGTTCAGTTTTCCGCCTCAGATGAATAAAAAGGAAAATCTATTATGATCCTCTCTACGGAAAATCAAGCTGAATTACAGACTGTAACATAAGCAAAAAAACCAAAGACAGAAAGAAATAAGTTATATAGAATGCAATGGGGAAAATACTACCCTATTCTGCATAGATGATATACATATACATTTAGAAAAAAATATACATAAATATTATTTAAAGTGAGCTTAGTATTTCAGGAGATTAGTTTAATATAATAAAAGAGATTATATCTGAGCAAACAAAAATATAATTCATAAGGGTACCAAGAGGAAAGAAAAAAATTGTGATAATAAAAAATGGAAACAAAGCTTATTTGTATAGTGGTTGGGGGACTGTAAGGTGGGTAGGGGAACAGGAAAATAATACAATTTATAAAAACTCATTCATAGTATTGTAAATACATTAATTTCCATTTTTGTCCTTCAAACTGTGAAGGAGTCTAGAATAACTTACCACTCTAACAGCTAAGAACTGCACAACATTATTTTAAGACACAGGGAAATAGGATGTATTCCACTATCACCCACATTTCCTTTGTGGAGGTATTTGCCAGGTCAGAGCAAACACAGCAATATTCTCAGTTGATAAGACAAAGGCTATCTTTCATGATCAAAAAAACACATGAAATTTAGCAAGATAGAGCTACTCAAAAACAAGGTAAAAAATTCTAGAAATGCAAGCAAAGGCTAAATAGCAGAGTATTCTTGTGCAAGCACAGAGAAATAAAGCAAAAAAATTTCCATGAAGAGAATAATTATAAAGAAGCTATGTCACAGACATCATTTAGATCAAACACAGCACTGGAAATGATCGAGGATCCCCCTAGGAAGGAAAAACTTTACTAAACATTCGGGATTCAAGTGAAATTCCAGCAAGTCCATGATTTCTAGAAGTGACTAAAGTAGTTCAAGAGTAAAATCTACTTTAGACTTGTCATAAAAGATTTTAAAACATAACCTATGGGCAAGATAAAGCATTTAGAACACAATGGAGACAGGTACACACCACAGGCAAAAATACGAACTTTACCCTAAACCTTACAACTTATATAAAATTAGCTTAAAATGATTCACAGAAATAAAACTCTTTATTAAAATCACACAAAGTTATAGAAAATCTGAAGATGTAGAGCTAGATGAAGAATTCTAGATGTGACACCAAAAGCCTGATCTCTAAAAGGGGAATCTGACAAGTTAAAGAGTAAAAAAGAAATTTTTAAACTTTTTTTCTGCCAACCATCACAATAAAAGGATAAAACAACAAGATAATCTGAGAAGAAACTGTTACCAAACACATTTCTGAAAAAGAACTGTACCTAGAATACAAAGAAGTCAAACATTCAAAACAAAAATGTTATTCAAAAATGAGCAAAACACATTTCATAAAGAATAACTAGTCTGGGAATCAAGCTCAGTTTCGAGACCCTACCTTGCAAATACAAGATTCGGAGTTCGATATCCAATACAAATACAACAGTGCTGGGCATGGTGGCTCATGCCTATAATTCCAGTACTTTGGAGTCAGAGGCAGGAGGATTGTTGGGAGTTCGAGTCTTGCCTAAGCTACATAGAGAGCTCAGAGCCACCGAACTACAAAGTGACACTGTCTCAAAAAATAAATTAATTAATTAAAAATTAAAAAATAAATAAAGAGGAATAACCATTGGAATATAAGCACACAAAAACATTCAGCACAAAGAGATACCACAGATACTTATCACAATGAAAAACAGACACATCCAGTGACAGTAAATGTGGACCACTCATGCATTACAACCATTCTGGAAAACAGCTTCATTCTGAAAATTAGCTTATTATTAGAATCTTGTAAAATTAATCAAGTACTTACAATAAAAGTCCAGTAATCCTGTGCATGCAATTATCCTCAGAAATAAACACTTTGTTCCCATAAAAACAAGCATATAAGCCAGATTATTTTTATAGCAGCACCCAACTAAAGAAAATCCTAAACAAATGCTTTCAGTAGGGAAATAATCAAATACACTACATACGACTCAAAAATAAAAAGAGACAATCTATTGAAAGATGTAATAATTTGGACGAATCTTAGGGTAGATGCAGGGTGAGGAAAGGTTTTGTAAAAGTGTACAGGTGAGATATATAAAGAAATGAGGACTAGTAGAAATAGATATAATGGAAGGAAAAGTAAATAGCATGTTAAGCTACTGAAATAGAGATAAAGCAATGCTTAGAGGGAAAGTTAGGCCTTAAAAAGTTCACAAAAAGAAAAGTCTAGTATCAAACTTCAAAGAGAAAGAGGGGTTGACAAAGGATTTTTGAGAATGATATCATAATGAACAAATTTTTATATCATACTGTCTGTCCCTGTGGCCACTACTTAACTGCCATCATAGGCAATAATACAGAAGCAAAGGAATGTGGCTATCTTCAAGCTGCTGAACTGACAAAACTGGTGGCAGGATGATTCGGTCCATGGGCCAGAGTTTGTACATTTCCTACCTGAGTTTTCACCACAAAAATCAGAAAAGAGAAAAACAAGATAACCTGAATTAATTGGAAAGAATTTATGTAATAGAAACAAACAAACAAACCTCCAAAAATACTTTTAAAGTTAACAACTCGAATAGCTTTTTTGGGGGAATCATACTATTAAATAAAACAACATTTCGACAATGACAAATTAAGAAAAAAAACTTGAATAAAAGAGAAAATTATTAGAGATACTACATCTTTTTTAACATAATAAAATGACAAAAATTATTTTTAAAGTTATGGCAATAAATCCAAAAAACTGATTAACATTGTTAAACTTCTTAAAGACAAAAATGAACAAGACAGATGGAAACAGAAAATGTCAATAGTCATATATTCATTAAAAAATGTGTAACTACAAACTTTCTCAGAAAAAATCAAAGGGAGAAATACTTCTACTGATAAAATCTCAAGTATATTAGGTAAGTGACACTAAAGTTAAAAGTGGCATTATTTTACACATGAACAGTAATAACAAATGCACCAAAATAACAAAGTGACTTTAGACAATTCTAAACCATCACCAAGAGTTACTAAGATTAAGTAGGTTAATCAAGGTTACATGGTATAAAATCAGTATTAAAACCAATTTTCCTTCTATATAACATCTAACACAAAATCTCCCACTTTCTTAGCTTTAGTATAAGGTATAAATGACACAGTCAACCATTGATTTGCTCTTATTAGGATAATGCAGTTTTTATTTTCTATCATTTTTTATAAATAGAATCATAAAGTACATTATTTGGCCTGATTTTCACCTTAACAGAAAATATAAAGGAAAAAGTTAATTCAGAAAATGATAAAAAATAGGAAAAAAATAAAAAGACCATAATCATTACAAGACCTTTAGAATTAAAACCATCATAAGTTGGTAAGAAAAATTAAAGATCTCAATCAATATTTAGATAAAATGGAAAACTCAATAGAAAAAATACTTCCTAATTAAAAGTTTACCAATTTAAAAACTGATAAACTAAATCTAAACATCAAAGGCAAATGCACATCACCTACAAAACTCAAAGGAACTTTTAAAAAGAATGTAAGAGAGGTTATAATACGACAAAATTCACACTAAACATACAAATAAGGAAGATAGTTTGCAGGACATGGAACTGAATGGAGTCTAGAAATAGACCCACACATATGTGGTCAACAGGTTTTATACTAAAGTAATTCCGTGGTCTAAGAACACTGACATACATATACATATGGATAAGAATGAATTCAAACTCTACATCAAATTAAAATAGAAACTGAATGTAAATAGATGGAAGACTTAACCAAAAATCCAAAATACACAACTTCTAGAAAAAAAAATAGGAGAATCTACAGATAACTATGCAGTAGATAAAGAATCTCATGAAAAGCATAAAGTATAAAAGAAAAAATGAGTTGAAATAATGTATTTTATCAAAATTAGAAAATTTCTGATATTAATACTATTAGGCAAATGAAAATAAAATGATAAAACAAAAAATTCTGGAATGTATGCATCTTATAAAAAACATCAATGCAGAATACATATATGTGTGTGTGTATGTATTAGTATATATATATCACATTTATCTGAATAACAATTTATACTTACAAATAACAAAAGATTTGAATGACCTAAAAATATTTGAGAAAAATCTATCACTGGTCATTATAAAATTGAAAAATTAATCAAATGAAATATGATTATCTAGATATCATAAAACTTTATATTACAAAAGACTGACAGCACCAACTATTGACCAGAATGTGTGAAAAAATTTCAACATATTACCAAAAGAAACAGAAAATGATAGTTACTTAGCAAAACAACTCAGTAATTTGCTATAAATTTAAGCTTGTATTTACTTTCTAACCAACAATTTCATTATTAGCTCTTTATCAAACAATAATAAAAGCATTATGTTCATGCCAAAATTTATAGTATTCACAAAGTATTTTTATATTATATCATTGTATATTATTTTATCATAAATTATTATTGATGACTATCTCAATCAAGATAAACACAAAATATAATATATTCCATCCAAAAAGAGTCTTGAATATTAAATCTAAGTTACAATGGTAAAAAGCACTTTGAATGTCTGTCAAGGGCAAACTTTTTGGGATAAAGGATATATTCTACATCTTGATTGGGGTATAGTCTTTTGAAAAATGATTTAAATGTACTAAATGAGCGGTTGGTATTGAGTTTCAGTAACACAAATGGTATCACTAATGACCTGAAAACTTAAGAAAATGCAAATACAAAAAAAGGTTAAATTTCAAGAACAAATCAAATGAGAAACATGTAAAACTTCTATGTAGCAAATTAAAGGAGACAGAAGAAGATTCCAGAAATGGAAAGACATCCCTTGTTCCATGGGTTGGAAGAATCAATACTGTCAAATGGCTATACTCCCACAAATATTATATAGATTGAACACAATCCCAATTGAAATCCCAACAGCATATTTCACAATTCAAAGAAAACAATTCAAAAATTCATCCAGAATCACAAAAGATCTATAATAGCAAAAGCAGTTCTAAGCAATAAAGACATGATGGGGGCTATTACATCCCCAACTTGAAACTATACTACAAAGCCACTGTGATAAAAACCGCATGGTACTGGCAAAGCAACAGACCCGAGGACCACAGGGGTAGATTAGAAGATATAGAAACAACTAAGACAACTAGATCTAGAAACAACTTAGACACACTAAGCTATCTAATCTTTGATAAAGGAGCCAAATACCCTTAGTAGAGAAAGATGGCCTCTTTAACAAATGGTGCTGGAAAAACTGGACTTTAACCTGCCAAAGTCTAAAGTTAGACCTAGCTCTTTCACTGTGTACTAAAATCAAAGTGGATTAGGGACCTAAATATTAAAACAGACACACTAAAGCTATTACAAAACAGGTTACGTAAAATTCTTGAAGACATTGGTTCAGGGAAAGAATTCATGAACAAATCCTCTATAGCATGAGAACTGGTAGAAGAAATCAATAAATGGGATCTCATCTTACTGAGAGGTTTCTGCACAGCAAAAGAAACCACCAGCAAAGCAAAAAAGCAACCAACAATATGGGAAAGCATCTTTATCAGCCGTTTCTCAAACAAAGTGCTACTATCTAGAATATATAAAAGCTTTAAAAAAATTAGTCCTTCCAAATTTAAAGATCCCGTTCAAAAATGGACATCTGAAATGAACAGACACTTTTCAGAGGAATCAATAAAAGCAGCTAAGAAGCATATGAAGAAATGTTCAACATTACTAGTCATTCGAGATGTAAATGAAAAACAACACTAAGATTTCATCTCGCTCCACAAAGAATAGGTTCTATCTGAGAATTAGCCAGCAATAAATGCTGGCAAGGCTGAGGAGAAGAAGGAACCCTTTTCCACTGTTAATGGGAATGTAGAGTTGCACAAACCTTGTGCAGATCAGTTTGGAAATTCCTCAAAAAACTACAATTAGAGATGCCATTTGACCCTGCTATTCCTCTGCTAGGTATATACAAAAAAAGAATTAAAAGATGCATATCACAGTGACATATGTGTATCTATGTTGATAGCAGCTCAGTTTGTGATTGCTACATCTTGGAAACAGCCCAAATGTCCATCAACTGGAGACTGGAAAAAAAAAAAAAGTTGTGGTTCTTCTACAGAATGGAGTATTACTCCTCCATAAAAAATGATAAGTTTGAATCATTTATACTTAGATGGATGTACACTGAGGACATCCTCGTTAGTGAAATAAATAGGTCACAAATATGTAAATATCATATATTTTCCCTGGTATGAAAAAATGAAGATGTAAATGAGTTCTAGAATGTATGTTATATATTGTGAAATAGAAAATACTCAAAGTGAAATGGGGTGAAGGGGGATAAGCAATGAGATTATAGCAAAAAAGAAAGGAAAGTTTATGTAAATAGGGGTTCGGGCTGGTAGAGTAGATAGGGGTATGGGAAAAAATGAGAATTAAGTTGTGTCATATACTGGTACAAATTCCCACTGTTGAGTGCAATCATGATGTGTATATGTTATGTACCAATAAAGATTTCAATTAAAAATAAAAACATAGTGATGATAAAAGCTACAGAATGAGTAAAGACACATGACATTAAATACTTCATGTTCAAATTTATGAAACCATTTTTCTAATAAAAAAAACTGAATTATTAAAATACCAGATATTTCAATGTGTAATCACAAAAGAAGAAAACTGAAAAACCAATAAATGCATTTCAAAATTATTCAACCTCATTATTTACCAGAAAAATACAAACTAAGAATACAATGGAATGTCACTATGGTTATACAAAAATGGCTAAAATGAAAGGAATGGTAATCCTAACAAGTATATGAAGCAACTGGAATTCGCATATTATACTGCCATTAGTGAACTTGTGTGAGTGCTTTAAAAAAGTGTTTACTACTATGTAGTAAAATTAAATATACAAAAACTCTATGAATCGGCAACTTAACTAAGTTGTTTACCCAATTAATACATACTGTGTATCCATAAAATAGTGCACCCATAATAATTACAATTGTATTATTATCTATATAATAATATAGTATTAGCTAAATCTTATTTTATTTTATTTTTTTGAGACAAGGTATTGTAACTTTGTAGTTTAGGCTGGTCCTGAGCTTATTATGTAGCCTTGGAGAGCCTCAAACCTACAGCAATCCTCCTGCCTCTGCGTACTGAGTGCTGGGATTACAGGTGTAAGCCAACATGTCCAGCATTGTGGTATGTGGTACTGACTGCTGATGGGAATGAGATATCACACCGAGCATTGTTTAATGTGATTACCAGGAATCATGCTTACAAGGCAGGTGCCAGACCACTGTGCTAAATCCCTGGCCCTTAGGTAAATTTTTTAAAAATTACAAATGTCTAGCATCAGCTAATGAATTACAAATGATAATACACATAGAAATAGAAGTCGAGTAAATATAAATTAACTATTGTTACATGCAATATGAATATGTTTAATGAACACAATGTTGAAGAAAAGACACAGAGAAATGAATACTTAAACTGTACTTAAATTCACAAAAAAATGTTCAAAAGACAAATCTATTCTAGGATTAAATATCCTAGGGTAAGAAATCTGAAGAGAAGCAAGAATAATGACTAGGGAAAAAGAATAGTGACTGAGGTAGAAGATTCTAGATACAATCCTTCTAAAAGGTTATTTATTAACTTGAATAATGATGTGAGTATGTTGAATGTATCTTCTCTTGAGGTTTCTGTTTGTTTTTTGGGTCTTTTTCTGGTTTAGTTGTCAGTTTTTTAGATGATATCTCACTAAATTGTCTTGGCAAGTCTTGACTCATAATCACCACCACACCTTCCCAAGTAGATGAAATAACAAGAATTCACCAACACATATGTGTTTTATTAATTTCTTATATATTATATTTATGTTATACTTCTAATAAAAATGTGAGCACATATACATATATAAATGTATGTATACCATTTAACTTCAGGAATAAAGACAAAACCATCCTAGGAATACTTTTGTATAATAAGTGATGTTTGTTTATTCCAATGATATATACTGCACACCGTTTTAAGGATTTATTTTGAAAATTTATATATTAAACTCAGAATTACACAATTTTATCACGTTACCCTCGGTACCTGGTTCAACTTTATGGGATATGTGTGTCTATATCCCATGAAATTAAAAAAAGGTACAGAAGGATAATAAATCCAACAAAAGTTTTAAAATAACTCCACCTCTCTCTCCTTTCTTCCTTCCTCCCTTCTTTCCTGCCTTCCTTCCTTCCTTTCTTTGAGACAAGGTCTTAGCCCAGGCCAGCCTCAAACTAACAGCAGTCCTCCTAGTTTCTCTGCCTCCCAAGTGCTGGGATTATAGGTGTGAACTACCACGCCTGGCACTGTGGTATGTGGTTACCAGGGATTGAAGTTGGAACCTTGAGCGTGCCAGGCAGACAGTGGAACCACTGAGCTAAATCCCAGCCCTGAGATCTCTCCTTCTGTAATTTGAAATATAGTTATACTAATTTTAATAAGTAGTCAACATTAAGGTGCCGTAATTATGAAATATAATGAACATATATAGCCAATTAATCCTTATGTATTCTAACTATACTGATGTATCACTTACTGTTTTATGAGTTTGAGGAAAAAGAAGCAGAACACTGTTCCACGTACCTCATGTTTTCAGCTGAGTCTTCCGGCATTGGAGCGACCGTCTGTACAGCTGGAAGGTTTTTGCTGGTAGCACCATTCACAAAACTAGAAGAGGAGGAAGAGGAGGAGGACCCTGAATCCACAGCACCTGTTTCCAAAATAATACATTTTAGTCTTAAATGTAAAATTATTTAATTCAATAATTTAAAGTAAAACATTACTATTTGATTTTCAAAGAATCACTCATCTGAACTGCAAAATATTTGACAAAATTATTTAGCTATTAGTATAGAAACAAACTACAAATTTTAAGCGACAACTATTGAATTTAAAAGCCAGTTTATTTATATTAATCTAGCAATACTATAATTACAATATAAAATGGGGGATAAATAAAAGACATCAACAAATGAAAATATTATAGATAAATGAAGCTAATAAAATGCAAATTTGAAAGTTAAAAACTTGCATAATTTTTATATTACAGTATTTTAAAATTTTTATTATCTAAGATACAATTTACAATGAACTGTCTGGACATAATTTTGTGGCTCTGCAGCATTAAAACTTATTTTGATAAAATAATTGCTTAAGCAGAGCTAGAAACAGCATAACTATACCTGATTTTAGAATAATGAGTTCTCAATGATATGAAGATGCCATTTTAGAATATATTTTTTCTATAATATGCCGTGTTAGTATATTAAACAGCTGTGGAGTTGAGGGACATCTAGTGTTCCTACACATTAGCATATCTCATACTAATTCCCATAAAATTGAGTTGCTTACTGGGATTTCCACTACAGTATTTATAGAGCTTCTATGTGCCAACACCTAAATTGGACCACATGCCAATTTCAGAAGCTGGTCTGGAATTTATAGATCGAGAATCTTATTTCTATGAAGCAACTTTATTGCTTACTTTTATTTATTTTGTTTTTGTAATATATCTTATACTAGTACTAAACTTCAGTCTACCATATTTTCTGTATCTACTATTAATTCTCATATTAGAAAATGTAACAATCTCATATAAAATGAAATGTAATATAATTTTTCATTTACTTAAGCCTTATGAAAAATAGGGACTTTATTCCAAACATAAAACTAAATATAAGGCTTTTTTTACACACTGGCATATTTTAGAAACCTTAACATTTTTGAAGCATATATTTTAGTATTAGAAAATGTTTTAGTTATATTTCTAGAAAACCAAATGAATATAAGGAATACAAGTGCAACCGTGGAAAGACTTCAACAGGATAAGTCGTTATATAAATATTGATTTGTAATGTAGATAAGCCAAAAATGTTATATTCTTTCACTCAATGCCATAATTATGTTTATTTAGTTAAATATATATATATAATATATATATTTTAATAGAGTACATTCTACTTACTACAACCCCATAAATGTGTTGTTCATGATATGTCAGACTCAGGTGGTATGATAAACAAGATAGATACAGAGGCACATAGAAGAGCTATGAAATTAATAAAAATGGGAAGAATCTAAGTAATGGTAATAAATGGAAAAGTTCAAGGGTATACAGTTTGGAGAAGAGAAGATTAGTATAGTCAGGGAAGAAAAGTCAGGGATCATCTTGCGTTGTATAAATACCTAAAATGGAATCACAAAGATTTGGGTAAGGATTTATTTAGCTAATAATCAACAGGAACATTTCTGGAAATTAAAAAAATATATATATATATTTTAGGCAGGCTTTAAAAATTTATAGAGATTTGGAAATTTTGGTCCCTAGAATCATTAGGAAGTTGTTGGAAAATGAATTGGATACAGTTGTAATCTAAGTATATAAATTAATTGGATGTCAAACAATGATTCTTATTCACATGCATTTTTAATGAGGCTCTTGCATATCATCAAGGTTCTTAGGGGAGCTCTGCTTTCCCTTAAGGGATTTAGCAAAGAACATATACTGGAATTCAATCAGTAAATGTCACAAAATTTATGTTCTGTTAGTACCATTTATAGCAACCTTGATATTCTTGATACTATTTACTAATCATTTCATATCAAAGTCAATATTCAAACTATTTTTGCTCCCCAAATGTCTTTTAGTAATTTGATTTCACCTCGAAAGTAAAGAACATGTTTCGAGAAAACTCAAAACAAAAATCAATTTTGTTCCCTAAGATGATCATTAGAAACTGTATCCTAGAACTACAGACTAGTTCTGAAATGTTGCAACATATAAGTATAACCTTTTTGAGACTGAGATAATCTAAATGATTAGGATGTTTTATTTTAATTTTTTAAGATCAAATAAGAAAAACTGAAGATATAGAAAACAGAAAGAAAAAGATGAGGTATCACAAAAATATATAAGGACAATACCTGTTGTATTAATCATACTTTTTGGTGTAGCTCCAGTGGCAGCGAATATATTAGAGGTGCTGCCTGTTGGCAGTCCACTTCCTGCAGTGGCGGCTCCCACAGTGGTCACAGCTAAACTACCAGGAGGTGGCTTCTTGACAGGCACCACAACACTCCTGCAAAGAGAAAAGAACAAAGAACAGGTTTACTATAAATTCTATTCAAGCTCTGTACGGGAGATAAACACAGCACAGAATTTTACCTCTCCTTCCTTTATTCCTCCCTCTCCCTCCTCCTCCTACTCCTTCCACCCTCTCTCTCCCACCCTCTAACCCTCCCTTCTCTGTTTTTTGTTTCTAAAAATATTTTCAAACTCATGAACCCAAATTAATCGGTAGAAAGGCCTCTGGGTTCAATCGTCAGTACCATTCCTGTTCAAAAACTTAGCACGTAATGCCTACTAAAATTGATTTGGCAAACATTAATAAAGATTTTGGAGTTTAAATATTTCTTTAAAAGGCAACTGGAGTATACCCATTAATCAGAGAATACTGATAAATAAATACCCAAGTTTTGCACATACATATAAAATTTTTGACAAAATATACATAATGACTGTTTTATCCAAATTATGTTCTCCGTGTGTAAAATATATCTATAAATAAACACTCAGAACACTCTCAACATAATTAAAGGCAGAGATTACAGTGGATAAAAACATAAAATTTGAACTGTAATCTTGCCAAATTTGTGACCAATCTGGCTACACTTACTTGGTCATTTTTAAAGTGATTCAGTCAAAAAGACCTTTACATATATATATGGCTTTAAGAACAAAAAATGAAGTTCTCACAAGTAATTATACTAACATTCGTATTGAATTTTAAGTTTCAAGAAATCAGTTTAAGGAGATCCTAACAATTCTATAACACATTTATTGTTTACACTGAATTTTCATTCTTATCACTAAAACCAGGATTAAAAAATAATGAACTTACAGTGTAAGAAATCTACTTTAAATTTATATATTAGGCTTAGTAATGCCACTATGAAGTATAAATAGCTTTTCCAGTCTTATATTATGTAAGAAGTAAATTTTATAACAGAGATGTTATTTTTCTTAGTATAAAATAACTGAAAGATATTGAAAAACCTGAGGATAATAGTTACCTGAATATGTGAAACTCAGTAATTTTAGCATAAGAAGGTTTGTAAAATAAAAAAGGATGAAATGTGAATTATATAAAAGTGATGTTTATTAGTCAAAGAAGCAGAATGATCATAAGACATCTATAATATTACACAAATTCTAAAAATGTAAAAAAATATACTGAAAAACATATGATCTTTTTTTCTTTTGTTCAAACTAAGTGTAGTATCAGGCAATACCAGGAAATTAAGACTGAGCTAAATTATAAATACACACAAAATTCTCTGATGATTAAAGTGGGTTTCTAGGGGTTAAATTTCTAGTTTAAAAGGGACAACAAAGCTTATCTGGTAATTTTAGAGAAATCTAGGAGTATTAGTCATTAATAAGTCAAATTAATAGCTCAACGAGAAGTATTTAATGGACTATGGATCAATATGAAAATTTATCAAGAGTATCCTTGAAGAATTTAGGAATTTTCATGCATGCTGAGATTAAGGTTTTCTGTTTGAAAATAAAAACACTATAAATATTTCTACACATCTCACAGTAACAGAAATGTGGAAAACTGCTCATAGTTCTATTTCCTTTGTACTACAGTACTGTAAGATCTTTAGCTCCTTTACATTTCAAAAACACACTTGATAGGATCACTCAGTGGTAATTAAAAATATGCACTTAAATCTTTGATAGATCATTAAAGGAAATAAAATGAATAAACATTTTGTATATAGCTAGAAAAACATTATGTAATAGTTCACATACTATCTGATGGACAATTTAATTATAAAAGAAATATTTATATGAGACAAAATATTCCTAAAATCTGATGTGATTTCCTTAATGCAAATATTTCAAATTTTGAAATGCTAAAATTCATCAGTGTTTCATCTTACATGGGTAGAAACATACTATAAGAACATAAGTTAATAGAACTCAAATTTTATTAGCCATTTTAAAAGTTACTTCGAAAATAGTTGGTTAAAAAAAGCAAAATTATAGATTTTTTACCAGAATTGTACAATGTTAGGAAATATGATTTAACTATAAATAATAGAGCCACTGAGTTTGCATGCTCTTTTCAACTAAAGATAAAAATGAAAAAAGAAAAAACTCTATTGGTAGAATAAGACCCATAATAATTTTGTGATTGAAACTACTAGCATTCTGGAATTTCATTTGAAAGCCTCTCATTTTGGATCACATTTGCAAAGAATTCAATTTGAAGTGAACAGATATGTTATAACTTAGATTTCAGACTGTAGTGCTTTTCAAATATGTTTATTCACCTCATAATGTTATTAGAGTTACCATAAGACAGATAAGGCAAGTAGCAGCAATACACAGAAATATAATTGAAAAATGCAGTGGTCCAGAAGCACTTATGGGGATGATGCCTCTGAAAAGCTGCTCAAAGCTTCAGAGTTTGAAGTTAAATTTTTGATGTTGTCACTCTCAATCTATTGAATGGCTGACAGACAATCAAACCCGTCTGGCTGGCTGGCAGCTCATTTTGCTGGCAGGTGGCAAACAATTAGACACACCAATTTGTGCCTCCTGATGACATTAAAGCATGAAACTAAGTTGTATGCAGGGCCTAGTGATTTGTGTGAAAGCATTTCAAAAATAATACTCTTTGCCGTGGCAACTCATTTCAGACTGCCACCTTCCATTATGGCTTTGAGCACTGAAGACGACAGACTTGAGTTACGTGCAGTGCAAGGCCGCTTCTGTTCAATCCGTCATTGCTGCCCCCTGAGACCTCAATCCCCTCCTTTCATCAATATCACCTCATCATTTACATTTGATAGTACTTGAGCTTCTGCATATATTAACTACACTGGAGATTCTTTTCCTAAAAAGAAGTGAAATATGCTTTTGGCTCTTCCATTACATTTCTATTTATACAATTTAAAGAAATGATTCCACTCCCATTGCATTTTACACAAATGTTATCTGGAACAAAAATTTCTTTTATTTTAAAGCAACATTTTCAAATGCGTAATAAATTTTATATAGCTAAGAACATTGGCAGGTAACTGCTTTTAAGTTTTAATGAAAAATAATACTTCAAATTAAAACAAAATTATTTCATTTCAATGTTATTCCATTAAATTAAATAACTATACTTATTAGTTTGTATTTTAATACAACTTTAAAATGACATTTTAAATAAAGAGACACAAAACTTAAACTGTCTTTATATTACTATAGCATTTATAGATACAGGTTTATGGATATTCAAAAATATACATATTTGAAAAAAATGTATTCAAAGTCACAAACACACAAATATATTCTGGGAACATTATGCAAATACTGAAATAGAGAACATCAATACAATAAAAGTGTCATAAGGAACAATAACTACACAAATGAATATATAAATAAATATGTATATCATAATTAAAAAGAAAAATATTTTACAGTCTCATCATTTTTCTCTTTATAAAACTTTTCACACTATAAATCTTACCCTTTATAATTATTTTCTTACACTGTGTAAATTTATTGAAGATAAAACTGACTTTCAACTTTATATTCCATATAATTAATGCCTTTTAACTTATACAAAGAATTTTCAAGAAATATATGTAAAACACAGATTAAGTGTTTGTAGGTGAAGTTTAAACTATATGTGTGAATGAAAATGATAATCCACCCTACCTCAGAGGCTTCACTGCCACACCTCCACCCCGAAATTCTTAAAAATTCCTCTTTACTGTATCAACAAAGCAGTTTGGCCATTTTAGAGGAAGTCATATTAAATGCATTATATTTTTACTAAATACTTATTTTCACATAATACTTGAAGAAACATTTGGCTTCCTGACTCAATCTTGACTCTCCAAAACTAAAAACACTTGTGAGGAATCTGATATATAAAGGATATATAATAAAATATATTTTGTACATATAAATTTGGAGAATGAAAATGTCTTAAACATTGAATTCAGATGGTAAACCAATACATTCTTTAGTTTATACATTAATATAGAAAACACAGTTTGGAATATGCAATAATTCTAGTGGTAAAAATTAAATAGAATATTATTGTTAGTAATCAGTGACTAGTTATATAATTTTTCCATGCTGCATAGTCATTTAAATAGCAAGATACATTACATGAACATATTATTAATAAAATGATATTCTGCTTTTTTGAATTATCATTTTATCTTATTTACAGTGGAACCGAAAAATATGTCATTCCTGACAAATTCTTTGAATGACTTAATATTTAAATGTAGCTATCTAGGCTATAATATTTTGATTACCTAAAATGCCAAAATACCTTTTAAGAATATTCATTTTCAAATACATGTCACAATATGACTTTATATGATACTAAAAATCCCATAAGATGATCTCAAATTAAAAAAATTTTTTCATATACATTCATTTAAAAATCAAATTTATTTTTTTTTACTAAAACAAGCTATTTAAATTGCAATGATTGCTGTATTGCAGAGTACTAAAATAGATTCTAGAATAAAAACAAATCTTAGAGAGATTCTACCTATCTCTTCAGTCATTTTATACATAAAATAATTAAATGCAAAGAGAAAAAGAACTTCTCCAATGTATTATATTCCCTTCCTAATGGCCTATAACCAGAATGTGAGTTTCCTACTTCAAACTCAATGTTAGCCACCTTATCTATTGAAATTTCCTTCTTATAATGAATTTATTGAAATGCCTTATCTTGAGATCAGGCTGACCAACTACTTTGATAGTCTGTGTAGTGAAAATCTAGATTAAATTTTTCAGAGCTATTCTAATTTTTCTACATTAACACTTTAATTTCCTTCTACTGATAGAACTAGCTCTAGTATCAGCTTCTACTGATAGTAATAGCTCTAGTACCCACCTGTCAAAGGAATGAAACTGCATAGGAAGGATAGCGTGTGCTTCTCTCTTTAGTGCTGAATCTGGATATGGGATAGGTTCAGGACCACACTCTGCAATCTCCACGGGGGCGGCCACAAGACTTTTCAGTATTTCCTTGACATTGATGCCTTTGGTTTGACTAATACTAGATATGGAAGATGCTGGTTTCAACATTTCACTGGGATTTTCAGTTAAGCTCTCTTGTGACTTCTTCACTTCAGATGACAGAGTTGATAACAGCTCGCTCATGGCATCAGGACCTGCAGTAGTCTCTAATTCTGCCCCATTCAGGATACTAGCTACTTGTTCCTCTCCAATTCCTGAATCTGTATGAGGAATTGAACTTTCTAGATGAATATCCTCACCAGGTGTTGGAGTTTCTTTCTCCTTTATAGCATCTGGAAATGCAGCAGGTGCCTCTGTAATTGAAAAAGATATTAGTTAAAACAAAAAAAGTTTTACAAGATAAGAATCTGGTATTATTGGTAAAATGTTATTACAATCGAATGAAGAAAAAAACCATATAAGAAAAAATTTGCAAGGGTATATTTCAATATGTAATAATATACCCTAGTAAAAGATATGATCTATTTATACTTACTATTTTGTTCAATAAACACCAAAATAACATATTTGTTTAAAAATCATCTCACATTTCAGGTCCTATGAGACCACAGTATCAGGAAAATGTTCTCATAAAAATTATAAATTATCTTAAGTGTTTGTTCTTTAAGGAGTAATAGTAAGTAAACTAAATCACTTTAACTTGTACTAAAACGTGAAAAAACTGAATATAACCAACATATTTTGATATTAAATCCTTAAAGTTGAGATCGGTACATAAAAATTAACCTTAACTCTCAAGAGGAAAAAAAATACATAAAATATTCAAAACTATTATTAAAGTTCATTTTACATACACAAAGAAGATTGAAATGTACTGAGCTGTTATTTCCAATTTCCCGTATAATGTTTTGTTTGTTTTTAGGCAGCCTGTGCCGCCTTAGTACATGCAACAATGTCCCATAACACTCGCACTACTAGTGGTAAGGAGCCTGAGGGAACAGTAATGCATGTACCTCAGTAACTCAAGGGCGCAGCAGAAAGACACAGGAATTACAGCCCCATTGTGAGTTTGTTAATTAAGCTTTCTGTGCCTAAGAAGATTCTATAATTTTCCCATAATTAATACACCTTGAATTGTTGTTAACCTTGATTATGTTTCAGAGAACTGACAGAAGTTGACATTTGCCAATGTCCTCATTGCCTTTTTTGGTGTACCAGCATTCTGCAGGTCGTTAGATCACTGTCTATGGAAAATCTTGTCTCTCAATTGTATTTGAAACTCAAATTTTAATGTAGCTTCAACTTTTATGTGTTGAATAAACTATCAAAAAGCTCTCAAGAAACATTCATATACACATACTATATGTTTCTCCTGCTCTTGCTCGTATTTATTTCCTTCTCAACAAGAAAACACAAGTCCTCTTGAAGTGTTGCATACATTTCTAGAGTGTAATTGAAGCCAAAAATGTTAACATATCTACCTAGAACTTTTCTAGAACTGCAAAACACACTATAGAGCCAAACATATTATCACCCAAATGATAAAAATTAGATATACTCACAATTTAGTTATTATATAATGGCTCAGAGTTCAGATTTTAAAATTAAGACTGGTTTATTTAAGAATTATTTTACCTTCCTTAGGAAAAATTATTTTTCCTTAGCCTTATTCCTTTTTCCAGAAAATGGGGTATAATTACACATATATCACAGTGATAACAAAAGATGTAATATATAAATAATGTATAACAAAATCTCACAATAAATTTCTGTACTTTCTGCTCTCAGTGTTTTTATTACCATTGTCATGAAAAATACAGAAAATATACTGGTCAAGTATTTCTCAGTTATACCTTGTATTCACTTATACCAACATCAATCTTCTTTTGATCTTCCCACTTAGAAAATTTTTTCAGTCTTGTAAAGTTGCCCTTAATTTTTCCAGCCCTTGGATACTCTGAATATTTCCTATTCCTATCAGCACTCAGAACAAAACGATCAAGGCAATATAATTAAATAGATAAAAACTCCAATTATGCTTAATAACTTGTTAGTTTTTCACAACACTTCCAATGAATAAGCTACTCTTTCTGAGTTACAGGAAATATACAAAGAACACAGTGTCTTAAGTATGTTACAGAGATTGCAAGATTTGTCAAGCAGTCATGTAATATCTTGGTTTAAGCTTTCCAAAAACTGAGATAACCCCTTCAGACAACTTAAAATTAATAGAATCTTTCATCTTCTTTTCTACTTTATCTTCCTCCATTCCTGCCTTCTTTATTAAGTGGTTCTTTAACTGCCTCACTATATCCAACTAGATATCCGGAAGTGCTCTTTTAAACTTCACGTTCATAAGTTCTACATTCAGTTCATTATCATATCATGTCCATTTTAGCTTCAAAGTTCATTTCCAATTTATTCTTTTTTAATTTGGTACTGGGGAGGAACCCAGTATCTCACATGTAGGGGACTACAATGAGCTGTGGGCCCAGCACTCTTAATTTTTAATTTTCGAGGAGTGTCTAAGTTGATCAGGCTGGCCATGAACTTAAAATCTTCCTTCAGATTCTCCACTGCCCCTATATTCTACCACTAAGCAGTAGCATCTCTTAGGAGTAGCAGTGTCCTAATGGTTTAATCTGGATTCCCCTTCATACTTTCCAATATGTTTCCAATTGTAATTCAAATATACTTTTAAAATTGTAAACCAGGTTGTAACATTAGTAGGCAGTATAACACCCTTCCCAAAAATAAAATGTCCAAGTTCTAAGTACTATAACCTGAAAAAATGTGCTTCACATGGCAA